>JASANB010007372.1:0-11559 GCA_030248155.1 Sabatieria punctata | reverse complement strand
AAAAATTATTTGCCAGAAAATCGGAGGGGGGTCCGAAAAATCGTCTCGTGGGGTCCCCATCCGGGGGGTGTCCTAAGTCGTTTGTCTTTCGAGCCAAAAAGGATTAAGTAAAATCAGAGATTTGCGGTTGCTACAGCAAAAATTATATTTACCTAGCAGATTTTCTAATATTTTTCTACTAGCAACTGCAACTTTCAACCGATTTGAATGAATCAATTTTGTGCACGAAACAATAAATTCTTGAAAGGTTGATGAGGTTTCTATGCAGTCAGATACTCTGCTTTAGTTCGCGAAATATATTTTCTGAAAGCCAAAACAAAAATTTTGGCAAAGAACCCCCCACCGGCACCCTCCCAAGCTTCGATTTGTCTCATATACAGTACAGTACGTATGTCAGTGCTACATACCAAGTAATTTGTTTGACCCTGTTCTTATCAGGTATACAAGTATATGTATGCTGCGCTGTTTTTAGCATCCCCACTCGTTGCACTCTCAAGCACAAAATGCCGCATAAAATTACAGCTCAAAGCCGGGCACGTATGTTTCTTGGCCGGCTTATTCTAGTAAAACGGCCAGCTAGAGCGATTTGTTGTGAGTGTTGGCTTGTGCAAACATAAACCGGCTCTCGGCTGTAAACAGAGTGTCGTCGGAGCGGCTGCACTTGATCTTAACTTCTCGACTGAGATTAATTGGTGCCAAATGACTCTTTGAAACAAGTGTCCTTCTCATCTCTTATCGCCTTACTCCAATCGGTCTGTACTTCTTGCCAAAGAGCGGTCTTTCCTTTCCTCTCCCCGCCGTCCAAACATGATCGAAGCTGTTCTGTCGAAGCTGACCCATCTGGGATTTCGGTCGAATGACGATAAGGTTGATAGGGCGCACTATTTCCTTACCAGCAATGTGCTGATTGCCTTCGCTGTCTTGGTCAGCTTCAAGCAATTTGGTGGAAAACCGATTGAATGTTTGGTGCCGTCGAAATTCCCGAGCAGCTGGGAACAGGTTAGTCTGACTTCTTTACTTCTTTATGAACAGTTTGCATTATGCGAACAATTGAGGGGGAAAATACAGGATACATTAGGTAAAAAAAGTTTGTTCTTCATGCAAACGATTCGTTCTCAGTCAGTTGTTAATCGATTTGGCTAAAATTTTCCGGATTTATTGGAAACGTTTTGAGTTTTGTACAGAAATATTTCCTGGTACCATACGTGTACTAGGGGGTTGGGGATTACCCCACTAGCTAGAATGGCCAAACCCCCCACCCCCAGAGAAGTTTTGGGACCCCCGACCAAAAAATGCAAGTACTAGTAGCAGCTCCAGTCAGTACTAGCAAATCGGCTCAGAAATAACAAATTTTTAGCTTAATATTCGCTTGAAAACTTTTCGAAACCGAATTTGCCGTTTCCACTGCTGATGTTTAAGAGAAATCGATGTTCTTGGAAGCCCATTTTATCGTTTTTTGCTTGTCTTTAGCTCTAAAACGCTATTTGGCAGCTTAAAATGCGATTTTTAGCCTCCTTACTAAGAAAAACGTGCTAGGCGTTTTGGAGCTTTTTGAAATTTTGGACCCCCCCACCTGACGGAAACCCTCCTCCCCCGGGTCGGCCGCCGAAGGAGGGAGGGGGTTGGAGGGGGTCTGGCGCCGGGCGGGGGGTGTGAGCCAAAACTTTGGGAGGGGGTTGGGCACTAAAAACGCTCAAAAAATCGAAAAAATCGCAATTTTTTGGCTAAAAATGGCTAATTTAGGATGAAATACGGATAAAAAGTGCTGTTTTGCAGGCGATTTTGGAAATTTTTCTGTCTGAAATTGTAAAAAATCGCAAAAATTTGCTTAAAAATTTACTTGCCAGAAAAATCGGAGGGGGTCGGCAAAATCGTCTCGGGGGATCCCATCCGGTTGGGGTTTCTGGCCTAAGTCGGGTGGGGCGGGGCAGACCCCCCCAGACCCCCCCCCCTGTTACATGTATGGTTACATGTATGCCTGGTCCCTTTTTGATTTACCGAAAATCATTTTGTTTTAATTTTGAGATTATAACTTTAACATCGGTCAAACGCTTAAACGGCAGTGAATTTGTAAATTCGAGCACGCACGTTTTGCTAAGATTTGTTGTCAAAACAAATGGAATGGCGGTTAGAGCGCGTAAACAAGATAATCGTCATTTCCAACGCTAGAACATCGCAGAAAGCGAACAGATTTTTTGCGCTGGCAATTTCAAGAGGCCTGCCTGCGTCTATGAAAGGGCGTCAGCCAGCTAAATTGCTGGTTTAACTGCAATGTCAGATCGTTTTTGACTCGCTTTTTGACGCCGATTCGCGCAAGCTTGTCAACAATTAGCGGCGGTTGTTTTAGCTTCTCTTATAAGCTTGTTTATCCAGTCACTAGTCAGCCATGTCACTAAGAGTCTCTCTTCTGCTGTGCTTTCTGCTTTTTTCCTCCAGCTTCGCCACCTTGAACTTGTACACTTATCTAGTGAACGTGGGTCAAAAGTTCAAACAGAAATTATGTAATCAGCGCCCCGATCTGGCGGTCTGCCAGACCTCCGACCCAAACGAGATAAAACGTTTAGCTCTGGTCTATGCGAAGGAAGCACGTAAGTGTAAGTACACACTCAGCCACTGTACGTGTAAGAACATTTACATGAATAATACAGTCAGGCACTTAACGCCGTTTATGGTACCCCCACGTTCGGCGACTGTGGTGGTACCATATATGGTGGTGCCGGTACCATATATGGTACGAAATCTGAACAGAGTGGTACCATATATGGTACCGGTACCAATGCGAAGGTAAGGAACCGTATATGGTACCAGAACCATATATGATACCACCACAGGCCCCGAACGTGGAGGTACCATATATGGTACCGGCACCTTATATGGTGTCGATACCATAAACGGCGTTAAGTGCCTGACTGTAATAGAAACACTAACAATTTCTTTCTCTGTGTTTTCGTCGGCATTCAATATCCTAGCGATTTCTAAAAGATTAGGGCCAATTTTAGTGAATTCCAATGCAGTCCGTTTGCCCTCTAGCGCTCTGGTGAGGTTGGGAAAACGATCTGCCATCGAAGAGTGGTTCGCCGATCCGCATCGAATCTTCACCAATCCGCTGATGAGTCTGGGACGACGCAGAAAACGTATGCGCCTTCCGCCGTTCGGTAGAAGATCTACGCCCGGCTGGTTCAAGGATACCAAAAATTTGCCTTTGCTGATCCTGAAATTGTTGCAATAAAAGCTATAGGCGGCTCTTGTGCCATCTGCTCGTTAAAACTGCGCTAACATTTAAAAGGTCGTCTTTAAACAACACTGGCTTACATGTACATATATGTACTACTGTATACCATACCACATCAAATTAAAACTTTGAAGTTGGTAGACATCCATCCGGCTTGGTTTACACAAAAGTGCTGAAGATCAGCAACGGAAACCCCAAATTCGGTTACGAAAGACTTAATCGGATTTTAAGCTAAAAATTAGTGATTTCTGAGCCAGTTTGTTAGTTAGTACTGGAGCCGCTACTTGTACTTGTATTTTGGGTCGGTGTGTCTAAACTGTCTCAGGAGGAGGAGTGGGAGGGGTTAATCTTTATAGCTATGTAGAACTTGCTTACAATATCCCTTTTCAATACATAAATTTATGACATGCGGCGAAACAAAATTGCTCGTGGCCTACGTTTTGTGTAAATGTTCGCACTCTACGACAAGTCGCAAATCGGTGTATTGAAAGTGGTTAGCTTAGGCTTTTAGGCTCTTAAAATGAGCCAGTTTGCCTTCTCTTAATCGGATGACGTCCTCACTACTGCAAAATCCGCAAAAATGCTAAAAATATGTGCGATAGTGCATAGAATCCGGTTTGTTATTAGTTCTGGCTGCAGAGGCCCTCGCATGGGCAACAGGCAGGTGAAATAAATCTGGTCGCTCCAAAATATTGCCAATTCACACGCAGCAGACAGCGCGGTTGGGTATCTGTACGTATTCCATCTAATAAGTCCCATTGTGGTTTGATTTCTGCTCCGGTCCTAATCACCCATTGCAATGGACTATAAGTCTCTACTCTATCTTGCCTCCAAAATTGATGCTTAAAAAGTAATCAATACGCTCGGTTTTCTTGCCGGCGTCAGGTGCTGGGCGGTTCGAAATTCGATCGTCCCTGCCAGCTCTTTGGACGGCCGGCGGTTAAAAATGAGTCTTTGTTTGGTTTTTCGAGTTCTCTGTCACTAGCCCCATCCATTTGATTTGCATGCGATTAGTACGAGAGCTGTTTCAACGGGTGACAAAGACAGTTTAGAGCGACAGTGCCACCTAGCGCTGTCACATTTGAGCGCCGGGATCCAGTTTGTAGAGTTTTTAATGCGCCATCCATTACACTTGCGCGCAGTACGTAGGGGCGCGCCGGGCTGTAAACATTTCTCATAGAAACTTGAGCTCTGCCACTGCCCGACGCCGCGCACCTGCTACCTGAGCTCGGTCCGCCTGCCTCTCTCTTTCGGCCGCCGTGTAATCGTTATGTCTTTTTGTAAGCGGTGCGCTTCTGAACCGATCGCTAGTTTTTCTCTCTTCTATTGTATGGCAGAAATCTGTAGCCTTCTCTAAGTGAAAATCGGAGATGTATGTCATCGTCCGTCGTGTTTGGATTGCACAGGTTTTACTGATCAATCTGTTTATTTGATTTTGTCCTGACCTATCAGGTTTGAGTAAGGATGTCTAAGATTAGTCACAGTGCTTGAATTTCCGCGTCTAAAAACAAACCTGACGCATGAATGTGGGTACGACTTTGTACGCTAAAGAGAGGCCTGGTATTCGCCCCCGTCGCGTAGGGCAGCTTTGATTATATCCGGATCCCCGTTGCCATGATTTTTTCCAATTTTTCAAGATCCACTTTTAGTTGCGGAAATTTGGTAGTAGGCTAGGCGTATGTCCGTAGCATAGAAAGACGCACACACTACAGTATGTATGTATGTGCGTGTACTGTATCTACTACTAACTGCGTACGTATACATACAGGGATCGTATAAGTAGTTGGTTCCAGAACTTTCCAGCACGGCTCAGGCCCGATCGGGGAACCTCACTCCCACTCAGATTTTTCTGGCAAGTAAAAAAATTTATTCAGCAAATTTTTGCAATTTGTAAGAACTTCAAACACTAAAATTGCCTGTAAAACACCATTTTTTTGGCTGTATAAATTATTGCGTTCAGCCCAAAATTTCGATTATTTTGTGATTTTTAGTACCAAACCCTCTCCCCTGTCGCCGAATGACCTGTTACATCATACCTGTTATCGTACGTACGTATAAACATCGACAAACCCACTCAATATTCAAACTAAGAAGGACATACGTACATGCATCAGCATCATAGGGGCCGTCCATAAACGACGTAGTTCCAAAATCCCGATTTTTCGGACCCCCCTCCCCCCAAAATCGCCTTGCGTCGTTTCTTGGGAACCCCCTCCCCTACCGCGCAAAGCAATAGAATAAATCCCTACAACCACTCTGGGAAGCTTTTCTGTATGGAGAAACGTTTGACAGAATGTGCATAATTCGAAAATAGTGCAATTGAAGTACCCTAAAATTTCGAAAAAAGCGACGTCGTTTTTTGCTATAACCCCCTCCTGGCGCGTCGTCTATCGTCGCATTTCAGCCGACCCCCCCCTCCCCCCTCTGGAACGACGTCGTTTGTGGACGGCCCCTAAGTAACATACTGTATATGCAGAGATGGGCTAGCATTTCTACTGAAGGGCAGTAGAATTTTGGAATGCTGAGGCCGAAACGGTTAAGCTATGGCTTGAGCTAAAGCAAAGCAAGTCAAACTCTCCATGTTTCATTTTTATTTCCATTCTAATTCCATTTCTTTCTATTAACTGCGCGTCTTTTCTCTTCGCTATCAAAAGCTGCCTCACGTATTGTCGGCTGATTTCAGTGCAAGTAAAAAGCGCCAATAATGCTGGAAACACTGTTGGCAAGCTTGCGCCACTTCGGGTACCGAGCGGACGATGACTCGATCGACCGCGCACACTACTTTATGACCTCCAATATGCTAATATGCATGTCTATTTTGGTCAGTTTCAAGCAATTCGGAGGCAAACCGATCGAATGCTTGACTCCGCCCAAGTTTCCCGGGCCCTGGGAGGACGTAAGAGGCGTAGATTAGTCTTTCTCTTCCAATTACTAATTTACGCCTTTTCAGTACGCCGAGAACTACTGCTGGGCGCAAGATACCTATTACGTGCCGTTCGACAAGCGATTATCGATTAGTCGTCGCGCGATTGATGTCGACGCTCAGCGAATCAGCTACTACCAATGGGTGCCGTTCTTTCTAATTCTCCAGGCAGCCTGTTTCCGTCTGCCGAGCCTTATTTGGAAGACGCTGGCCGATCACTCAGGTACGGTACCGGAGTGTTCCACCTATAAGCCCGGATCTTATAACCGGAAAATGTCTCAATTTGGGGTCACATTTTTGCACCAGTTATAAGACCCAGGCCTTGTAGGTGGAAAATCTATATTTTACAATTAAAACTCAATGTTCTGCATGAAAAGCTTGAATTACACTGGTTTTGATCTTTGCAACAACTGACTGTACGTTTAAACAAGTTTTGAAAACTTAGGCAAGTTAGAAGCTCCAATATGCTTACAGCAGCTATCTAAACTGATCAAATCAAGAATTTTACCAGGTTTTAGAACGATTCTTGAACGACCTGAGTTCAAAAACTCCATATTCATTAGTTATCTTGTAAAAAATATACACGAAAACACACCATTCTGAGCTTAGACCCGGGTCTTATAACTGGAAAATGCCCCCTAACAGACCCTGCTTTCTTACCACCTGCTATAAGACCCGGGTCTTTTAATCGGAAAAGAAACCCAGTTATAAGACCCGGGACTTATAACCGGAGGTGTAAAACTACGGTAGTCTTTTCTAAAAGTTTTGACAGCTCCCCTATCAGCCGACAGGGGCCAGTCGGCGCCATTAACAAAAATAAACCGGCTCTTTGAGCTGTCAGTCAAATTCCCAGCTAATGGGACGGCCTAAGCCAAACACTTGTAGGCATCAAAATTCACCAGATAACGCGAGTGGCAATGGACGACGCCAACATGAACCCTGAGGCAAAGAAAGCCAGTCTAAAATCACTGACCGCACATTTGCAAGGAGCACTCAGGTTCCACAGAAGACTGGTTCGCAAGAACGTTCGTCCTCATAGATGGCTGTTCTTTCTAAATCTACCCTACAGCTCGTGTTTCGTCTCGCTGATCTATATTTGGACCAAACTGCTCTATTTAGCCAACGTCATTTTGCAGTTGTACCTGCTGAACAAGTAACATAATTGGGCGCCAAATTTGAATTGTTTTTATTTGTTTTTACAGGTTTCTAGAAACAGATGATGATAATCTGCTTTACGGAGTGGGCGCCATTACCGACATTCTAAACGGCACCACTTGGCACACTTCAGGCTACTTTCCGCGCGTGACCATTTGCGATTTTCAGGTCTAATTGTGAAGGTTTGTATTGCAATTCAGTCATAATTTCTTTTCAGATTCGAGGCGATGCCGCCAATGTACAGAAATACAGCATGCAGTGTGTGTTGGTGATAAATATTTTCACCGAAAAGATCTTCGTGTTTCTGTGGTTCTGGTACGTGGTCCTGACCCTACTGACCCTATTGAGTCTGGCCTATTGGATCGTGGTCACTATTTTGCCCTGCTTTGGCTGGTGGTTCATCTCCCGACATCTCGAACTCTCCGAAATGCCTTTCGACCCTAATGGTACCCTTTGCATATTGAGAAACATAAACATGCATGCGTTTTCCTAAATCAAACATAGTTATGTTTCAAAACATGTACATAAAACTTATGTGCTTCCCACTGTACTTTATCTGTATTTCCTTTTTCAGCTTTATTAATAATTTAAAATATTATTAAAACCATTTCAGCCAGCCGCAGCGACGTACACCGATTTGTGAATCGGTATCTAAAAACCGACGGCGTATTTGTACTGCGCATGATCACCTCTCACGCCGGAATAATCTTTGGAACAGACCTGGTTCTGGCGCTTTGGAGAGCGTTCTATGGCATTGAGGAGGAAAACAAGCGTTCGGCCGCTTACATAACGCCCACTCCTCCCGCCGCCAACGCTCCGCCCGACCAAAGTCGCTTCAACTTCTTCACCAAAATGGGCGGACTGCGACTGCGTAGAAGGAGCAGTCCAATCAAAAATCAGCAGCTGAACCAGGACCTGACGGCCCAACTGATTCCTCCGAAGGATCAGAGCAGCTCCCCAGAGTATAACGACGATCAACAGAACAGACCGCATCTGAACAAGACTGCTAGTGTTGATGTTGCCAACAGTTACAGAGATGCGGCCACCGTGAAAGTTGGCAACAAGAGGAGTAGGTCGATGGAGTCGATTGAAGTCAAAGAGGACGATGAGTTGATTTGAAGGCCGATTTCTACTTCTGCCAGTCCGATGACACTGGCACTTTATCACGACGCGCTACTGCGCCATTTAGATTTTTGCGGACTGGCAATACATTCCGCAAAAATTTAAAAGGCGCAGTAGCGCGTCGTGATAAAGTGCCAGTCACATCGGACTGGCAGAAGTATAAATCGGCCGTTAATGGCGTACCGTACCGGTTCATGTACAGACTGACTACTTTTGTTGTGCTTTTCGGGTATATCAATTCGGCGCCCGCCTAACTTAGCGTCGATTTAGAAGCGCTTATTCCGTTTGTAGCTTCAATGAGAAAAAAGCGCCAATTTTAAATTGGGGCTAAGTTAAAATAAGGGGCCAGATTTACTTGCAGCTTGAAACACTCGTATCATGCTTTAGGCATTTCTGCTACAGTCAATTTGCCCGATTTGCCTTGGGTTAATTTAAGGCAGATTGAAAAATCTCACTTATATTGAGTTGTCTTGTACATACGTAAGCCTACAATGTGTTGTTACATTACATGTCTGATTAAATGTGTAAGAATCTTACTTTTCAACGTCTCTACTTAAATCCATGTGTCGTTTAATCAATTGACCGTCTATTTGGATGTCTGGGTTTATTGTTTTAAAAGATACATAGCCATTGAATTGAGCCTTTTCGCTCTTGCAAAACTGCATTTCTCCGCTATGTTAGGTGCATTTTTGCTCTGAAATCCTCTTTTCTATGCCATTGTGTCGTAAATTTGGCGAAAACAGTTTTAGGATGAAGCACGATGCATGTAGGGATGGAAACGAATAGGAAATTATCGATTACCAAAGCCGATTTTAGGAACCGAATGTAACGATGCTCAGGTTTATAGTGCAAAAGGGAAGCAGACACAGTATTGAGTAAAAATATTTTCAAAAATTATAGTTGCTTCGAAATTTCTAATAAAACGGATTTGGTTGACCTTTCATTGGTCATTTCTGCTTGAGTAATCTACAAAAAACATTGACACTTAGAATTTGACCTAATTTTAACTGAGGAAATCTATAACAAATTGGCTAAAGTTCTTGAGTTTTCCCTTTTTGGTGCTATTATGCTATCTCTGCAAAGTATCCCCTATCACAATAGTGGATATATGAATAAAGGTGTAGTTATTGGAGTCAGTATCCAAGATGTAAAGAACAGGATATCAACTTTTTAGCTCCAAAGCCCAACTAGCCAATAACTACACCCGCGCAAAGGCAATCGCCACGGCACTGCTGAATGCGTCTGAGTCGTGTGGATCTTGTGTTGCGCTTATGGCTTACTAACGCCAGTTGTTTTCTGTTCTATGGATCGATTCTAGGTCCATATTCCCCCCACCATGGAATAAGGTAGCATCCATGGGCACGTTTTTTTGGGCTCGGCCAGGCCCAGCAGGCCTTTCAGCAGAGGGATATCCGCCCGGCATCAAAATCCAGCCCGGCCCATTGGTTTTTGCTTTGTCTAACTAAAGTTTTGAAAATTTGGTCTGAATTCTCAAATTGAAAGCTAAAATTAAAGTTAAGCTTTCAAAAGTAGCATTTTAAAACAGAAAAGCCAGTGTGTATTTCTATTTTGTGCTTAATTTTAATTTCGCTATAAAATTTCTGCTGTGCATGCCCCACACGGCCGGCCCGGCCCGGCCCGCCTCTGAAAAATTGACCCCGGCCAGGCGTGCCGAAAATCCTAAACGGGCAGAGCCGGCCTGGCTAGTAAGTAAGTAAGTAAGTAAGTTTATTTCGCCCAAACACAGAAAAGAACGAAATACAAATGTTGGGCGCGGCATACAGACGACCACGTATGGTCTTATGTTGCCGAAGTTAGATCAAACATAGGCAGGCTACTAATTCTTTTTGTAAACAGATTAAGAGAATTCGAATTGACAACTTCACTAGGTAAATTATTCCATAGCCGGATGGTTCTGACTGCGAATGAGAACTTTCTACAATTGAGGTTTTTCTTTAAAACCGGTAGATACAGTTTCTTATCATGACCTCTTGTACGCATGGTTTTAGCCCATTCAAAATAGTCTTCAAAACGCATATCATTCAGTCCGTACACAATTCGGTATACGTACTGTAAGTCAATGATAATACGTCGCGTTTCTAGAGTCTCCAAGTCAAATTTTCGAAGTCGGTCAATATAGAAACCCTGCATTTCATTTTGTTTAGCCGCAGTGTAAACGACCTCTGGACACTCTCCAAAACCCTAGTATCCTTCACTTTAAAAGGATTCCAGACTGGGGTGGCATACTCTAATTTTGGGCGGACGAACGTTTTGTACAATTGAAGCAAAAAATCAGGATTTCTACTACAAAAAGCTGCAAATATCAATTTTGATTTCACTGCAGCCTCTTTTGCAACTTTAAGACAGTGTTTCGAAAAACACAAATTTGAGTTATGGTCCAGTCCAACCAGGACACCAAGATCCCTTACTTCATTAACACTTTCAATTTGATTACCTCTAACTTCATACTGATGTTTAGGATTTGTCCCACCTAAGTGCAAAATATTGCACTTATGCAAGGCAAGTGTAAGCTTTACAGCTTCGCACCAATCTAAAATATTTTCAATACAACCCTTAAATTCGTCCAAATTATATCTTTCTTTTGGAAAATTAATATATATTTTACAATCATCAGCAAACATACGAACTTTTACACTACTGTTATCAAAGAGTTTGGGTAGATCATTTATGTATATCAAAAATAATAATGGCCCCAAACATGATCCTTGCGGAACTCCAGAGGTAACATCAACAGGTCCTGACATTTGTCTGTCGATTATCACTTTTTGTTTGCGTTCACTAAGATAAGCTTTGATCCAACTCAGCAAATTTCCTTTAATACCATATGCTCTAAGTTTAGCACACAAAATGTTGTGGTCGCAAGAATCAAAAGCTTTTGCAATATCCATGTAAAAAACCTCAACAAATTTGCCCTGATCTATAGCTTGAGTCCAGTCATTGATGCACAACAGTAATTGTGTAACTGTAGATTTTCTAGACAGAAATCCATGTTGACTTTCAGAAATCAACCCTTTCTGAATAAGAAATTTTAGCATTTCATCCTTTATTATTGATTCAATAACTTTACAGGGAACTGATGTCAAACTTATTGGACGATAATTGCCAA
>JASANB010007371.1:0-28209 GCA_030248155.1 Sabatieria punctata | reverse complement strand
TGGTCAGTGAAAGAGGGGCGATACCATAAGAACACACACACGTACGATACGGCTCAATGACCGTAGGACATCGGTCGACCATCAAACTATTATCGTTTTAACCGGAGCAAAGTAGCAAAGATAAGCTAATGAGCCATAGTAAGAGTCGGCACTTGTCAATCTACTACTACTACTACTAGTTATGGCAAAAGGTCTCAAGTCAAAATGTTTATTCAAATTGAACTGTCCAAGCAGAACAAGAACAACTAATTTGGACACCTGATCAGGGTAGTTCAGTCAGTTGACAGCTGGCTTTAGGAGTTGGAGTTGGGTCCGCGCCTACGGCCGGGTCCTTGCACGGCCACGTTGACAAATCTCCGGTTGTACTGGATGCGTCGCTTGGCTCGTCCTACAAACACACACGCCTTCCTCTAAACCACACTACCTACGGTTGCAGACCGGTTTTCTTTTTCTTCTTTTCGTTCCGTTCCACTTTGGGAGTCTGACCTCGCACTTTTCCGGCACGCGCCAGCGATCCGTGCACCTTTCCTGAAACGGTCGGGCATTAGTAGTTGGTGTGCCTGTCTGTAAGGAAAGAAAGATAACCTCCGAGCAGTCTGGAGCTCAGTTCGAAGCTGGAGACATGGCCGCTGCTCACCAGCTGATCCAGCGTAACCGAGTCTTCCAAAGGAACTCCCTCCAAACTGACCAGTTGGTCGGCCACAGCCAAGCCCTCTCGACTCTCCAACATCAACTGAAATTACACGTCTGTCTGTCTGTCTCGTCTGTCTGTCTGTCTCGTCTGTCTGTCTCGTCTGTCTGTCTGTCTCGTCTGTCTGTCTCGTCTGTCTGTCTGTCTGTCTGTCTGTCTGTCTGTCTCAGTCAAGGGAATAACAGTCAATAATTTTTCTGCCCCTACAATAGACTACTGCCACATGGTGCCACGCCCGTCAACTTTTGTAGCAAATGAACGATAGCAGTAGCATCCACCAGACAGCCCGAACGTGGGACACCCACCATACCATACAGTGCCACTGCCCTTAGTTCAAGTATCACTTCTATTCAGAGCCTGATTGTAATAAGGTATCCGGTGTACCGGTACTACACATGTTGGTTGAGTTCCACTGCCTTTCGGACAGCTCAGGACACCCCGCGCTTTTTTCAGAGCCTTTGAATGGGGGTAGCCCTCCTGCCTACAAAACGAACAAACAACCCTCCCTCTTGCTGCCATAAGGTGCACCGGCAGCGCCGGTTCGGTTCCCATTCAGCTACTAGCCACGATTACCATTTGTTCTGAGTTGTATCACCACAGACTGAAAGTAAGTGGTACCACGGCGCCGTCTATGAAGGATTTGAAGGAGTGATCAGTATGACTTACTACGATTGTTAGACACAGTAAGCACCGAGTGTACTAAGATCCCCAGCCTATTCAGAATAATGTTGTAGCATTCGATGTAGTAGGTAGGTGTGACATTGCTTATAAGATTCGCGAAAATTTCGAAAGTCATGGAGTTGATCAAGTCTGTTGGAACAAAAATTGTAAGTGTTAAAGGCGTTTACCTTCAGTTCGGCCACGGTAGCATTCTGGGGCACATCAAGCGTGTGCGTGGCCCCAATACCTCGCACGAAAATCTGCATACTGATTCACCTCTGGGCACTAATTTGCTCAACAGCAGAAACTAAAATCAGTACAAGTACGAAGGAGCACAAAAATTAAAACGGGACAACTAACTGTTTGAATAATGTATGTAACAGGCAAACATACATGTACTGGAAATAACGGAGGAGTATGAGTTTTCAGGTAGGAATAAGACGGGACTGAAGTTGTTTAAAAAACTAGCGATGGACGGACGGGACAAAGCGATATAGGCTGACCGCCCGCCGACTCAAAAGGTCGCCAAATCTGTCAAATCGCCAATTTAACCAAAAGGTTGCCAAAATTTGAGAGGAGTGTGGGGGTCGAGGTTGGTAGGAGCTGATCGGCAAGGTTAAATGACGCCCGAGGACTATTGTATATTAGGTAAAAGTTGAGGGGTATGACCCGTCAAAATACACGTAAAAGAGGGGGTTGCGCTCATCAACAAAGGCCAAATCCCCGGTTATATTTTCGCCAATTTATTTTTCAGACCTATTTTTGCAATTTCAGGTAAGAAAATTTTATGTAAAACAGGCATATTAGCACATTTTTTGCGATTTAGCTCTAAATACTTATTTTTAGTACTCTACTCTACACGGGAAATTGGGCTCAACCCCGGCCTGGCCCAAACCCTACAACCCCTTCCGGCGGACGAACTGTTACATGGAAAGAAAGGTGAAAAAGTTAGGCATGTACAAGAGCGTAGCTGGGAATCGAACCCAGCACCTTTGGATTTCCGGCCCAATGCACTAACAACTATGGAATTTAGTCAGGCAAGGCTGTGTTCTCTCTCCCAGTCTTTTCAACCTTGTTATTGATTGGCTCCTTAGGACTGTCATGACACCACAGGATGAAGTGATGATTGGCAACAATGGACAACTGTCTGACTTAGAATACGCAGATGACATCGTTCTCCTAGCAAATTCAAGTCTTTCTGCTCAAGCTCTGGTGAACCGTCTCAATCTGGCAGCAGAGAAGTTGGGACTTAGAATAAATGTGGGAAAGACTAAGTGCTTGTCACTCACTGACGACCCCCTGTTGCAAGTTAACGGCACACCAATTGAGAACGTCATGCTTTTTGATTACTTGGGTTCACGAGTGGCTGGAGATGTCTCTGTGTCCACCAACGAGATTGACTCTCGGCTGGGGAAAGCAGCTGCTATTTTTGCGCTGTTGAAGAAGAAACTCTGGTCACGCCAAGATATCTCCATCAAGACGAAAATGAGAGTGTTCAAGGCAGTGGTGGTTCCTACATTGCTCTATGGAGTGGAAACTTGGACAATTTTGGAGGCCAACCTGAGAAAGTTGGAAGTCTTCCAAATGAACTGTCTTCGCTCAATCCTGAACGTCACACTTCTTGAATGTCTGCGAAACTCTGCCATCAGAGCCCGTTGCAATAATCAGCCTACTATCTCAGAGCTGATTCAAAAAGCCCGTGACCGTTGGTTTGGCCACATGTGTCGCATGCCACGCAGCCGCCTAGTTTCTCTTCTGATATTCAACGCCCGTCCCCCGGACTGGAGGTGCGTGCCCAATGCCTCAATGAAGACCTGGCTCAAACAGATACAGGGAGACTTCGCTTTTCTGAAGACAGAGTATGGGGCTGCCAATTGGTCCCGCTCCTGGCAGACCATCCTCAACAACCTAGCAGAAGATCGTCGACAGTGGAAAGAACTCTGTCAGAGGTCTTTGGAGACGCATCAGGGCCGGCAATAGCGACAATCGCTGATCAAGCCGTCACAAGGCAAGGCAAGGCAAAACAACTATGCTACACGCCGATGCTAATCAAACACCTTAACTAGACCCTTGACAAGCCAGACAAACATGTCGGTCAATCAGGGAGGGTAGGGCGATTTCGGAAAATCGGTCGCCAAAAGTTTTGGCGAAGGGGTCTGCCCAGGCTATGAACGCCATCAGGCAAGTCATTCTTCAGGAAAACCGTCAGTGTAAGCGATTAGGACTGAAATTTGCAGAAACCAACATCCTAGTCGAAAACAGCAAAATAGTGTTACAATAAGAATGCCACTTTTGAAATTAACCGCAGAATGAATTCTATGGTAGCGAAAAGACAGGTTTAAACCATACATGGGCCGGCGGGTGAAGGGACCCCCATCGCCGGCCATGCGCCATCACGGAGGTAGAAAATTTTCGCTTATTTAAGGCAAAATAGGCGCGGCAAAAATATTTTTTACTTTTTTCGGGGACCCCTCTCCGGATTTTTCCGGCCCATGTATGGTTTAAACTGGGCATCATTTGCAGCAACAAACAATCAAACAATATTACAACAATCCAAGCTAATAATATCAACATTATGAAAAGTATTCATCTCTGCGGTTCAAACCGACTCAAGCATACAAACAGAAATAGAGGAATAGACCTTCCAAGATTTATACACACGCAAAAAGTGGAGTGGATTTATAGTGTTATAAATTTTCTCTTCAATTCAACCGCAAACAATCACTTCATGGCTTTTGATGGTTTCTTACCGGAGCAGTGTGTCATCTTTCTAAAAACTACAACTGATTTTATAAAGATAAAAATAGGACGAACCTTTTTAAGAACGAGCCACAGTCATTCGCGGGCGGTTGTCTGCCATCTGGATCGTAGCAAATTCCACAGAGGCTGCCCACAAAATGCGCACGTAGTTGTGTTCTTGCTGACAAAGATCTTATTTCCGCAGCTGAAAAGTCAAATACAGTCGCGTCTCGTCAATGTGGTCATTTGGTGAGGTTTTCTTAGGTGCCGTCCAATATCTTTAGCACTAAATTAACCTTCTACAAATCCGACGACTAAATGAAACGATTTTTCAGTCTCCGTTAGCGTCCATTTGTGGAAGTTCCACTTATTAAAATAGTTTTTGTTTTATGTATTCCACCATCCCGTTGATCATGAGACCTATTTGGCAGTGGAATTGACTGTAGGAATCTGAGAAAGGAAGAGGACGGCACACGCACACACATGAACTAGGAGGTCATCCCCTAATGGAAACGACAAACCCCCTCACCCCCAGCCCCGAGACAGGTTAAGGGACCCCCATCATTACATCCGGTTCCCAAAATGGGCTTTGGTATTCAGTATTGCATATTTTCGTAATATGTTCTCTACATACATGTAACAGGTCATCCGACGATGGGGGGAGGGGGGTTGGGGGGGTCTGGCGCCGGGGGGGGGGGGGGGTCTGAGCCAAAATTTTGGGGGCGGGGGGTGGGCACTAAAAAACGCTCAAAAATCGAGAAAAATCGCAATTTTTGGCCTAAAAATAGCCAAAAATCGCTAATTTGGGCTGAAATACAGCTGAAAAGTGCTGTTT
This sequence comes from Sabatieria punctata, assembly GCA_030248155.1. NCBI lineage: Eukaryota > Metazoa > Nematoda > Chromadorea > Araeolaimida > Comesomatidae > Sabatieria > Sabatieria punctata. Next base: position 23,284 of record JASANB010007371.1, on the reverse strand, counting down.
TGCAGGCGATTTTGGCAATTTTTGTGTGTGAAAGTGTAAAAAATTGCTCGAAAATTTACTTGCCAGAAAAATCGGAGGGGGGTCGGTGAAATCGTCTCGGGGGGGGGGGGGGGGGTCCCCATCCGGGGGGTCTGGCCTAAGTCGGGTGGGGGCAGACCCCCCCTGTTACATGTATGGTTCTCTAGGTATGACGGAATTGAAGTTAGTTCGCAAAAAAGTGTCAAAATTCGGTAGGGAACAACGGGCGGCCGGGGGTGTTGTCTGCCATACGACAATTCGGCAGATCGCCCCATACATGAATGCCAGTCATTGTATGAGAGTGACGGTAGTAAATATGACGACAAATTTAAATCTCTGACCACGTTTAGCGTAAAATATTAAGAAAGGGCGTAAAATACGAGCCATCTAAGACAGTTAGTAGCTACCTCTGGCAGTCAACTAGCTCCACCTTCAAACTGACAGTTTGGACAAGGCTGACCATTTTGCCATGCAGCCAGTCACTCTCTGCCACCACACCAGTTACATCGAACTGTCTCAAAATAGCAATGGGAGTGGAGCAGCGTTTGTTGATATGCTGCAGCAACAGGTCGTACGATTTGGCTTGAAATCCACAACTCGAACACTCATTGTCTGCCATCAAGCGAAGCAACGGAATTCTATGTCTGACACAGTAACAGAAGACGTAGTGCAGGTGACAGCGACGCACGTGTTCAGCCAGTGAAGCGGCCAACACCGGCCGTTTACACATAGAACACTTCCTTCTTGCATTACTAGCCACGCACTCTGGTGCAGGCTGCGCGACCGGTTCAGGTGGAACCAATTCGGTTTCGGACTTGATAACGACAGTAGCAGGGACGAGAGATCCCGAAAAGCCGGCTTCTTCCTCCTCTTCTTCTTCGGCTTTTACGATAGCACGCACACGCACACACATGAACTAGGAGGTCATCCCCTAATGGAAACGACAAACCCCCTCACCCCCAGCCCCGAGACAGGTTAAGGGACCCCCATCATTACATCCGGTTCCCAAAATGGGCTTTGGTATTCAGTATTGCATATTTTCGTAATATGTTCTCTACATACATGTAACAGGTCATCCGACGATGGGGGGAGGGGGGTTGGGGGGGTCTGGCGCCGGGGGGGGGGGTCTGAGCCAAAATTTTGGGGGAGGGGGGTGGGCACTAAAAAACGCTCAAAAATCGAGAAAAATCGCAATTTTTGGCCTAAAAATAGCCAAAAATCGCTAATTTGGGCTGAAATACAGCTGAAAAGTGCTGTTTTGCAGGCGATTTTGGCAATTTTTGTGTGTGAAAGTGTAAAAAATTGCTCGAAAATTTACTTGCCAGAAAAATCGGAGGGGGGTCGGTGAAATCGTCTCGGGGGGGGGGGGGGGTCCCCATCCGGGGGGTCTGGCCTAAGTCGGGTGGGGGCAGACCCCCCCTGTTACATGTATGGTTCTCTAGGTATGACGGAATTGAAGTTAGTTCGCAAAAAAGTGTCAAAATTCGGTAGGGAACAACGGGCGGCCGGGGGTGTTGTCTGCCATACGACAATTCGGCAGATCGCCCCATACATGAATGCCAGTCATTGTATGAGAGTGACGGTAGTAAATATGACGACAAATTTAAATCTCTGACCACGTTTAGCGTAAAATATTAAGAAAGGGCGTAAAATACGAGCCATCTAAGACAGTTAGTAGCTACCTCTGGCAGTCAACTAGCTCCACCTTCAAACTGACAGTTTGGACAAGGCTGACCATTTTGCCATGCAGCCAGTCACTCTCTGCCACCACACCAGTTACATCGAACTGTCTCAAAATAGCAATGGGAGTGGAGCAGCGTTTGTTGATATGCTGCAGCAACAGGTCGTACGATTTGGCTTGAAATCCACAACTCGAACACTCATTGTCTGCCATCAAGCGAAGCAACGGAATTCTATGTCTGACACAGTAACAGAAGACGTAGTGCAGGTGACAGCGACGCACGTGTTCAGCCAGTGAAGCGGCCAACACCGGCCGTTTACACATAGAACACTTCCTTCTTGCATTACTAGCCACGCACTCTGGTGCAGGCTGCGCGACCGGTTCAGGTGGAACCAATTCGGTTTCGGACTTGATAACGACAGTAGCAGGGACGAGAGATCCCGAAAAGCCGGCTTCTTCCTCCTCTTCTTCTTCGGCTTTTACGATAGCAGGAAGGGGAGGAGAAATGATCGGCGGTAGCTGAGTCTGTTGGGAACTGGGATCGTTCCGAGTCGTCACCAACTTCCTGTGGTGGTAAGTGAACGCTTTCGCTGCCTTCTTCAATTTCCGACCTTGCTGCGTGTTCTTCAGCACAGTTGGTCGAGCCATTTTTCGAATCACATACAACTTTGTCTCGGTTGCCATTTTTGAATTAGATCGTCTCTTTCTGATAAGCACTGGTTCAGACTGCACTCTGCAACTAGCCTCCAACAGTCATACAAATAAGAAGACATGGATCTCTTCCTTCAAGCTTAACTAACGGATTATGTGGTTGATGCTGAGAAAATCTGGTAACCGACCACAAAAATTAAAGGTGAGCGGCAGATGGCACATACCGAGCTGGCTGAAGATCAGCGGCTTCATTCTTAACTGTTGCGTCGATATGGCACTTTTTGACGTGTTCCATCACGGAATCTGATGCCACTTTTGACCACTCTAAACAATACACCATTAGTCTGTTCAGCAGAGGTGGCACACACGGACCAGGGTCATTTCGACAGGATTTAAGACACAGTAAAAGGAAACGGTGGGACGCATAAGCCACAAAATAGACAAAGCCTGAAAAATGTAGACAAGCGTTCAGGCAAGACCAGTGTCCCATTTTTGCGGATTTTTAGGTAATTGCTGGCGAAACATATTTGTTACAATATTTTATCTTTGAAGGCAATTTTTTTTCATTTTTTAATTTAGAATTTTTTAAAATCGTTTAAAGGTGTCTGGCTTGCCAGTACAGGTTCTCCACTTTTGCACATCTAGTCAGCTAACAAACCAGTTCGAAAACGCATACACAGGCATAAATAAACACTGTCCACAACTGCGTAATCTCACCGAAAATTGGCTTTAGAGGCACGTCTAGGTGAATCTTAAGGAAGGATTTCTTAAACTGTTAAGTTCACTGTTAGACTGAGTGCAAAAGAAGTATTATTCTGGTTGCTTGCTAGATAAAATCTTGGCTGCAAAATATTTTCTTGGCTAATTGTTGTCTTACGCATCCCAAGGATGCCGAAAACAAAAAGGCCTGCAGAGAATAATGGGGCAGTGTACAGGGTGTCTCAAAAAATGATCACATTTCTTTTTACTGCCTATAGGCTGAAATTTGGGCCATAGGTGCCAAAATTCGGGGAATTTTATGTGTTTAAAGGTTGGTGCACTAGGCCTGACCCATTCCCGAGAAATTTCAAAAAAAGTGAAATTTGGTAATTTCAATAGTGAAAGTCTGTCACCGAAAAAATGATCACATTTCTTTTTACTGCCATTTCCGAAAATTTTGATCAAATAGGCTGAAATTTGGACCATAGGTGCCAAAATTCGGGGAATTTTATGTGTTAACGTTTGGTGCACTAGGTTTGACTCATTCCCGAGAAATTTCAAAAAAAAGAGAAATTTGGTAATTTCAATAGTGAAAGCTGGTCACCGAAAAAACGTTACATTTCATTATCGCCTAAACTCTAACGATAGCGTTGGAGTTCATGCGTCAACTTTTTACACACGAATTACCCTGAATTTCTGCGTTTACACTCCAAATTTCATCCAATTTTGACAAAAATTACGAAAGATACAGGAAAAAGAAATGTGATCATTTTTTCGGTGACCGCTTTCACTATTGAAATTACCAAATTTCAGTTTTTTTGAAATTTCTCGGGAATGAGTTAAGCCTAGTGAAGCAAACTTCAAGCTCGCGCGCGCTAAAAAATTCAGAGCATGTGCCTAATGCCAGGGTTCGTGCGGCTTTTCTATAGCAAAATTCCCTGACCTTTCCCTGACTTTTCCATGACCAAAGTCATTTTCCCTGACCAACCAGGGTCAAGAAACTGCAACCAATTTGAGAAAATTTTAAAAAATTGGCTTTGTAAAACGCATTTAAACGGTATTCACTCAGAGGATAAATTTCCGGTTTAAGTAGTAGTATTAAAAGTCAGAAGACCGATCTTCAAAAGCGTGTTGTGTAAAGTTCTGACCGGACCATTTGGCGGCGAGATGTTTCTCCGGCTGTCAAATTTTTCCCTGACCAGACACCAAATTCCCTGACTTTTCCTTGATTCCCTGACTTTTTTAAATTCCCTGACTTTTCCACGACTCCCTGACTTTCCAGGTCCCGCACGAACCCTGAATGGGCCGGCCGCTGAGGGACCGACAAAACTGATGTTTACCGCCAAATGGATTACCTACTTCGTTTGCAAGCGTTTTTCGCAGTGGTCGTGGAATGTGTCTTCGTTCCGTTCCGTGTTTTATCGGCAACGGTGGTTTCAACTTTTCTCTTCATCATCATCCACCACAGGTGACTTTTTTCTTCAGCACGGCTCGTGTCGCTTCGGTGAAAGTGAAGGCTATGTTCTGAGCGTCCAACAAACGAAGGAAAGATTTTGCCACAAAACTCACATGGCCACTGCTCTCTTCTTTTGCAGGTCATTATGCAATACGATTAATGAGGGTGGGGAGATCACTCGAATTTCAAATTTTGAACACAGACGACTGAATGTGGTATCAAAGGACTGCTGACGATCTCCTGATTATTATTTTACACATCAAAATCTAATTACTGTATGCTATATCAAGTTCTACCCCAGATTATGGGTTTCGGCGTGTGGTCAAATCCGATGGGGAGAAGTAGGTATATCCCTCAATATAGTACAATTATAGTACACAAAAAATAGTACAGGCAAAAAATAGTACAATATGAGGATTTGATTAGAGCACCCTGAAAAGGTAGAAATCAGGTCAGAAAAAATAGTTTTTATGGTTTTTCATGCCAGGAAATATAGTTTAAATAAAAATTTTGCTGTAAACGTCGTTGAAAAGGCCGTGTGCGTTTAACAGTTCGGCCGAGTTATTATAATAATATTATTATCAGTTTCATGCAGACATGGGCTAGCATTGCGGCCGACGGGGGTAGAATTTTCAATTCCTGAGGGGGGCTGAGGGGGTAGGAGCCACTGAGGGGGGTTGAAGTTCGTGGTATGCCAAAAGTCCGATTTTTAGCTAAAATCAAGGGTTTTTGTTTTGGCTTATTTTTCATTAAAATAAGCTATTCTGAGCTCATTTACACCTAATCCAAGCATATTTTTATCTTAGAATTCTATATAAAATTCTTCAAACAATTCCTGAGGGGGAGGTAGCGGCCGGCTGAGGGAGGTAGGTCGAGGGGCTGAGGGCCTAAGATAGGTGATACGGAGTATCCTCCGGGAGGGGGTCGGGGTAATGGCCGGCGAGGGGAGGGGGTAAACCCCTCCCTAACCCCCTGCCCCGCGATGCATGTATGTTTTGTCCAATGGGCTCATACCGAATCGCCATGCGGTGTAATGGGGAGATGACTACGAAGAAGCAAAACATATTGCCATATTTAGTTCGCTCTCAGTTGTTTGGTGGACCCTAACACAGTAGCTGTCCCAGTTGCTTGATTTGCAATTTTTGTTGGCTTTATCAATGTCTATGACGACCTCTAAAGCAGAACTTTCATTAACATGCATTTCGCGAGAAAGTCAACTTACTTAACTATGGGCTGAGGGCAAGGGAGTTCATCTCATCCATCCGGCTAAAATTTCAGGAGCATAAACTAGACCACGTACGAACGATCGGGCATATTTGAAGAAAAACACCCCCTAGAACTGGAGCTCCTCAAAGTTGGCTCACCAGCCGTTTTTGGAAAACCAAATTTTTGGACCTCTAACGACCGAAATTGAAACGTGTGCTGTTTGCCGATATCTAAACCGACAGCTTTCGCATGGGCAGTGCGCAACAATCGATAGCTATTTCAAAATATTTTAAATACCCCACTCATTTCCGTATCTTGCCTGGTTAGCGGATCACTATAATTAACCATGTTTAGTCTGTTGTGGAAGTGCAACCAATGACCTCTAGACTTAAAGCAGAACCAAAGTTTCAGTTTTCAAGACACTTTACAGACCATCTTTTCGAGTATGCTTGTCTTACAATGCTGTTTTTTTAACTGTAGAATTGTATATAGACGAAGTACAGGGCTATATTGCGTTTGGGCCACTTCGGTACCGTACGCCTTTGCCATGGTGTATTTCGACCACTTTGGGTGGGATATACGATTCCCGGCCCATTCCCCCCCACCCGGCGCTGCCGCGGCGGGTTACTGTAATATTGCTGCATGTGAAATAACACAAAGCGCGCGAAGTTTAAACGACTTCACATAGATGTGGTAGTAAAAGCACTAAAACAGAACAGCTTAAATCTCCAAGTAGTTGCAATTTTTATAAATACCGATACCCGGTATGCCAATTATTTTCAGAATACCTGCCTGCAAGTGCAAACATCCCTCCCCTTTGCTGTTATCATTTACGGTGCAACGGCAGCTCCAGTTCGGTTCCCATTTACGTATTTACCGTCACCGACTGTTGGAGGCCTGGGTTTGGTCTCGGCCTGACAATTTTCCAAATGTAAAAGTACCCCTAGAGACGCATCAGTATAGGCACGCTCTGGAGGGCCTGTTTTCCAAACATAAAAGTACCCCTAGGTGACGCATCGGTGTAGGAACGCTCCGGAGGGCCTGTTGTAAGAACATAAAAATACCCCTAGGGGACGCATCGGTGTAGGAACGCTCCGGAGGGCCTGTTGTAAGAACATAAAAATACCCCTAGGGGACGCATCGGTGTAGGAACGCTCCGGAGGGCCTGTTGTAAGAACATAAAAATACCCCTAGGGGACGCATCGGTGTAGGAACGCTCCGGAGGGCCTGTTGTAAGAACATAAAAATACCCCTAGGGGACGCATCGGTATAGGAACGCTCCAGAGGGCCTGTTTTAAAAACATAAAAATACCCCTAGGGGACGCATCGGTATAGGAACGCTCCGGAGGGCCTGTTTTAAAAACATAAAAATACCCCTAGGGGACGCATCGGTATAGGAACGCTCCAGAGGGCCTGTTTTAAAAACATAAAAATACCCCTAGGGGACGCATCGGTATAGGAACGCTCCGGGGGGCCTGTTTTAAAAACATAAAAGTACCCCTAGGGAACGCATCGGTATAGGAACGCTCCGGAGGCCCTGTTTTAAAAACATAAAAATACCCCTAGATGGGCGCATCAGTATAGGCACGCTCCGGAGAGCCTGTTTTAGAAACATAAAAGAAACTCCTAGAGACGCATTTTCCAAATATAAAATCATTTCTGACCTCTCAAAAACCTCAGCGGAGGGGAAGAAAAATATATTTTCACACCAAACATTGAGCAGATAGCGCATACCGTAATCCGGCCGCGGCAGCGCCGGGTGGGGGGAATGGGCCTCCTCCCGGGATATACCAACTACGCACCAAATCCGATAAACGGCCACAGTCGGAGTTGCGTCAATTAGTGTGAAATACCGTAATGCACTGTAAAACGTGCGCACCCAAATTGTAAATCTTTAACAAATATGACCACATCCGCTATCAAACAACTACTATTGACTTGTACATTATTGGTGCATTATATTACATCCACAACCAATTACTGCATGCTATCTCAGATTACGCGCTCATCGTATCTCCTTACTTAATCGATTATCGGCCGATTTCCCCCGCAACCCCCACTTACTAAAACAATCGTAGCATTCGAGTCCGCCGACAGATATGTCTCCGCACGGGCATTTGGGTAGATATGACGATTAACTATCGATTAAGCATAAACATAACAATATTCGTCCAAGCCCAAGGACGGTGGCCCCTTTTGAACGAAAATCATCACTATGAAAAAAATAGAAAAAAGAAGTTTTCTCAGTCATCTTTTGAAAGATAGCTATCAATTTTACTATATGAGTAGACCTACCTTAGATGCATATTTCGGCGCATTTGCTTTCCGAGATCCTTGAACAACAAATCAAAAAAAATAAAAAGAATGAAAACGCGCGATTTCGACATCCCTAACTAAAACAATCGTAGCATTTGAGTCCTCCAACAGATATGTCTCCCCACGGGCATGTGGGTAGATATGACGATTAGCTATCGATTAAGCATAAACATGACAATAGTCGTCCAAGCCCAAGGACGGTGGCCCTCTTTAAACAAAAAAATGGCCAAAAATGTACACACTCAAAACACTAATCGGCGCAAGTAGTGATCTCCCTAATGAGGGTGATTTTCCATTCCAAACACGATTCCCGGCCCATTCCCCCCGGCGCTGCCGCGGCGGCTTACTGTAATATTGCTGCATGTGAAACAACACAAAGCGCGCGAAGTTTAAACGACTTAACAGAGAAGTGGTAGTAAAAGTACTAAAACAGAACAGCTTAAAAATCTCCAAGTAGTTGCAATTTTTATAAATACCGATACTCGGTATGCCAATTATTTTCGGAATACCTGCCTGCAAGTGCAAACATCCCTTTGCTGTCATCAAGTGCAACGGCAGCTCCAGTTCGGTTCCCATTTACGTATTTACCATCTCCGACTTTTGGAGGCCTGGGTTGGGTCTGGGCCTGACAATTTTCCAAATATAAAAGTAGCCCTAAAGACGCATCAGTACAGGGCACGCTCTTGAGGGCCTGTTTTCCAAATAGAAAAATACCCCTAGAGGGACGCATCAGTATAGGCACGCTCCGGAGGGCCTGTTTTAAAAACATAAAAATACCCCTAGGGGACGCATCGGTATTGGAACGCTCCGGAGGGCCGGTTTTAAAAACATAAAAATGCCCCTAGGGGACGCATCGGTATAGGAACGCTCCGGAGGGCCGGTTTTAAAAACATAAAAATGCCCCTAAGGGACGCATCCGTATAGGCACGCTCCGGAGGGCCTGTTTTAAAAACATAAAAGAACTCCTAGGGGACGCATTGGTATAGGCACGCTCCAGAAGGCCTGTTTTAAAAACATAAAAATAGCCCTAGGGGACGCATTGGTATAGGCACGCTCCAGAAGGCCTGTTTTAAAAACATAAAAATACCCCTAGGGGACGCATTGGTATAGGCACGCTCCAGAAGGCCTGTTTTAAAAACATAAAAATATCCCTAGGGGACGCATTGGTATAGACACGCTCCAGAAGGCCTGTTTTAAAAACATAAAAGAACTTCTAGAGACGACGCATTTTCCAAATATAAAATCATTTCTGACCTCTCAAAAATCTCGGCGGAAAGGAAGAAAAATATATTTTCACACCAAACATAGAGCAGATAGCGCATACCGTAATCCGGCTGCGGCGTCGCCGAGTGGGGGGAATGGGCCTCCTCCCCCAAACACAACACCCTGATCCTTGGGCGAGCGTGCGAACCGCACCATACCGTAACCATAGCAGCGCCGCAACGCTCCGAACTTGCGCCAAATTCAAACCGCTCAGTACCGGCACACCGCTTCAAGTCTCGAGGCCATTCACTTTGTTCAGATCATGCACGACTTCGACTTCGAATTCTTAAGAGTCAGTGTCTGAGCCAGGCGACCCTCCCTATGCACAAAAATAGGTCGACCTATCCGATTTTGCTCAAAATTTGCACAAATTATGTACCGTGGGGGAAACTAACCTGCACCAACTATGAGCCCCCAACTCCGCCTAATATGCAAATTAATTGGGGTTAAAGGTCAAATTTGTGTTAACTTTTTGGACCGAACATAAAAACCTTAATTTTCAACTTACAGCGTCCGGATTTTTTTAAACAATAGAGCGTATCTCAAGCTCTTCACCACTCCAACACCAATTCTCTTCACGGCCTATCTTATGAATAAAAAAATTGCCTGGCCCGGCTTTCACTTTGGTTCTACAGCCAAAAATGTGACTTTTGGGAAAGTGAAAAAATCAGAAAAACTGTTACAAGTATTGTGTATGTAAAGACAGAAATACCTGGTATAGCTCATTTGATAGCTTGGGGTACGCTCTATTGTTTAAAAAAATCGGGACGCTGTAAGTTGAAAATTGAGGTTTTTATGTTCGGTCCAAAAAGTTAACCCAAATTTGACCTTTCGCCGCAAGTAATTTGCATATTAGGCGGAGTTGGGGGCTCATAGTTGGTGCAGGTTAGTTTCCCCCAAGGTACATCATTTGTGCTAATTTTGAGCAAAATCGGAGAGGTCGACCTATTTTTGTGCATAGGGAGTTCAGTACAGGGTTGTCAGACAACGACTCTTAAACCCCAATTTTTTTCGTTCCGAAATTTTTTGTTCCCTGTACTTTTCGTGGTGCTTTACTTGCCCCATCAAAATTTTAATCCCTTAAATTTTTTGCCCCTTAAATTTTTTTCTTCTTTTGTAATTTTGCGTTCTGAAATTTTTTGCGGTGCATTTTCTTTGCACCCTGACTTTTTTGTGAGCAAGAACTGTAGGGTGGACAAAAAACCAGACCGAAAAAATATATGGCGCAAAAATCACAAAAAAACATTTTAGGGGCTAAAATTTTAGAGGGGGTTGAAATTCTAGAGGGGGTACAAATAAAACACCTCCAAGCCGGCACAGTTGGTGTAGTGGTTTAGGCCGCAAAACCACTGTGTGCGACGTCGTGCGCTCATCCTCTCGGCGCGGGATCTGCCATTGCACCGAAGCTCCAAAAGCATGCCACGTTGGAGGAGAAGATCAATGACGTCAGGAGTTTTACAAAATTAACAAAATTAAAATTAAAGTTTTAGAGTTTAAAGTGGCCTGGTTGGGCTTCTGCCCGACCAGAGCGAAAAAAATTTGAAAATTTAGCGTTCAAAAACGCATTTAAAAGGCATTATGAGCACAAAACAGACAGTTTTGGTATATATATAATTCAATAGTTTCGCTTAGTTTTGACAGAATTTCTCTTCCTACCTCCACCGCAAAGGGGGGTGTACCCACCCACCCTACACCCCCCGGATACTCCAGTGCCCCCCGCACATCGGATCCGATCGGAAAGCACCTCCTAAATACAGGGAGGAAAAAAATTCGGACCGAAAAAAATTAGGAGGTAAGAATTTTAGGCAGGGGCAAATAAAATCCTGAAAAATACAGGGTGTAAATTTAAAGGGGGTGCACAGTTTAGGGCAAAGCGACCCGAAAAACACAGGGCTCAAAAAGCACGTTGAAAAATACAGGGCAGACTATATCAGAGGCATATGGGCATTCTGACGGCAAATACTGATTGCCGTAACCGAATCGGCCGATTCTCGGTTGATACATCGGATTAGCGAATCGGAGTTGGCCAGAAAATGTGTGAGTGAAAGCCCAGAACGTATCGAAGAAGTACCTCAGCTACAAGAGTTGAAATCGTTGCAAAGTGTAGAAAAATCGCCAGTTAACTGATTTTCACAACCGAATCGGCGGATTCTCGGGATAGTATTTCGGAATTACGAATGGGAGTTTGCCAAACGAGATGTGAGTGTTAGCACAAACAAAAGCACATTGAAGAAGTATCATACCTTGAAGATTTGAAATCGTTGCAATCTGGACGATTTTCGTTCACTGATTTCCGCAACTAATAGATCGGCCGATTCTTCAGATAGGACTTTGCTGAAGATCAGTGGTGCGCGAACTGTGAGTAGCGGCTGGATGATCAAAGTGATGAACGATCTGGGAGGCAATGAGCGGCAGGCAGGCCTGAATCAGACTTGAATCAGGATGCCAGCGCTTAAGCGATTTGAATTTGGCGCTCGCCCGGAGCGTTGAGGCGCTGCTTTGGTTACGGTGTGCACGGCTCGCACCGCTCGTGAAGATTATGGTTTGCCCAAAAAATCGGTGTGACTGGGGGAAGATCACTCGAATTGCAAATTTTGAACACAGAAGACCGAATGTGGTATCAAATGACTGCTGACGATCTCTTGATTATTATTTTACACACCAACAGCTAATTACTGCATGCTATATTTAGCTACGTGTTTTTGGTCTCGGAACACACCCTGTAAAACGCACAGGACGTAAAGCGCACCCAAATTGCGAATCTTTAATAAATGTGACCCAATCCGGTATCAAACAACTGATTTTGGCTTCTAGATTATTATTTTACACTCTAACCACACAATCACATCCAACACCGATTACTGCATGCTGCCTCAGTTTACGCGCTCGCCTGATATCCCTTACTTCATCGATTATCAAACGATTACCCCCGGAACCCACTTCGAAAACTTGCTATAAAATTCATACGTATAGACGTACATTTGTGCCCAAGGCCTGATCGGTAGACCAGATTACCTCACCAGGGCAAGAGGAAAGGGCAGACGAGTGAATGAAACAGTCTGTGTTGTTGTAGAGCTGTACACTGTATGTTACGTTAGCTTACATTAGCTTAGCTTACGTTTCGGTAACGTAAAATTCAACTGAACCCTATCCTACAAGGCTCTAGTTCCAATTTTGATTATTGCCTAGCTGACTTATATGAAAAGTAAAATTTAGCTGCATTTTTTATGTATTTGAAGAGATTTTTACTGTATATAACACCCACTCGTCTAACCTCTGTCATTGTTAGTTAGTGTGCTCTCCCAGTAAACTCTCTTCATTGGTGCCGAGACCCGGGATCGAACCAAGTCCCATCCTACATCTACCACACCTTCTCGTTCATCTTCTACTTCTTCTACTCATCTTTCCGACGCACAACCTCAACCATGCATCTCTGCGCTTTCTACTCCACTCATCCCTCCGGTCGCAGCCTCCTCACTTCCAATCACTACTCCTTCCTCATCTCACACCACAGCTGATCTTCTGCAACTTTTTCGCGAACAACAACGACATGAAGAATAACAACGACGCCTTGATGAACAACAAAACAATGCCTTGAACAACACCGACGATACGAACAACAACAACAACAACAACAGCGTGAAGCAGACCAACTACGGTATGAGGCAGAGAACCAACGGCGTGAGGACGATTCCAGCGTCTCGCTATGGAGGCCCTGAAGTGGCTGCTCTGCTGACAGTAGAAACAACAACAACAACAACAACATTCCAGCGTCTCCTGCAAGACCAAGACGAGCGCTATGAGCGACTTCTCGCCACATTTCAAGACCGTCCTCCAGCTGCTCAGCAGGGCTGTTTGTTTTCCGGAAAAAAACTCAAGCCGGTTTTTTTCCGGTTTTTTTCCTGTTTTTTTTCCGGTTTTTTTCCAAAAGTTATTTTCCGAGATGACAGAAAAAAATTTTTAACAATCGCTTTTTATTGCAGAATTCAACAAAATAGCGTGAGTCTTAATACAAAATGCACTAATTTCATGTTTTAGAGTGGTAATTTGATTTTAAAACACCAAAAATACAATAATATAAGTTGCCTGAAAATGGTACCAGTATTTTTTGCGAAAAACAGCTAAGATATGCCATGGAAATGCTTGTAAGGCTTCTATTTACGTAAATTCAAAGCATTGGAAGCGAATTTAACCAGTTATTGTGTGTATTTCCTTTAAAAACTTACTTGAGTTTTTTTCCGCATTTTAGTTTTTTTCCGAGCCCCTAGGAAAAAAACCAGTTTTTTTCCGGAAAAAAACGAAAAAAACCGAGGAAAAAAACCGACCCAACAGCCCTGCTGCTCAGCCACAACTCGCCGTCACTCTTCCGCGTCCCACAGTCTACTGTTTTGATCAATCGGCTAACGATGTCTCCTTTGCTCACTGGTCTGCTGACGTCACCGCCTTCGTGCAACAATCTGGTCTCCCGTGGCGAAGAGTGTTGGAAGATGCCCTCGATACTCCTGCTTGACAACAGTTCCTTTCGCTTTCGAATGCTCAGACTGCTACAACTCTTGACGCTGCACTTTCTCATCTCGAACCTCTCCTACAACCGGCCGAGTCCCCCATCCAAGTTGCCCTCACCTTGCTTCAACAGCCGCCCAATCCAGACGTGGTCAAGCTCGCCAATCACTTCAAGTCTCAACTGGCTCATCTTCTTCCGCTGAGAGCAGCTTTCGCTGCAACCGCGTTCGTTAACCTCCTCCCCTATCGAATCAAGAAGCACATGATTCTCCACCTCTCCGATCCCGCCCAGCCTCATCACATCTACTCGGTTTACTACAGAAGCTGTCAAGTACTACAACACCAAGCAGGCAATCAGCAATACTCTCAATCATCGTTCGTCTCCCTCTTCAGTTCCAAAGCCAGGCATGTCCAGCAGTTCCCCCTCCTACATAAGTGTCACAACTGTAACAAGATCGGCCACATCGCTCATCACTGCCGTTTCCAGTCCAGCTCTCCTCCATCCGTTCCCGTCAAGCCTACTCCCCGGCCCGGCCTCTCACACCCACTGAGTCAGCTTCCACGTCTCCTGTTTAGTTTAGTTTAGTTTAGTTTAGTTTAGTTTAGTTTAGTTAGTTTATTCGTCCAACCAAACACAAACAAATCATTCAGAATCCTGGGGCGGACACGGCCGTTTGACCGGCTACTGCCCCACCCCTAAAGAACTTACTGAGCTCGTGTGCTAGAAGCCTTGACTTAAATAGAGAGACTGTATTCGCTCCAATAATTTCAGATGGTAATTCGTTCCAACACTGAACAATTCGATTTGAGAAAAAATTCTTCCTAAGATCAAAATTTGACGTTTTCAAGAACAGTTTAAGCTGGTGACCACGAGTAGTGGTTTGCGCAAATTCAAAGAAACTTTCTCTAGGCAGATCAACAAGTCCACCAACTATCTTATATACCATTATGAGGTCACGCTTCAGACGCCGTTCCTCCAGTGATTGTAAATTTAATAACTGTAGACGTTCTACATACGCAAGATGTGACAAGCCCCGTAAGCGACGTGTAAACAATCGTTCAGCCGGTTGTTCGTCGTGCTGCCATTCTCAACTCTCAGATGCGCTCTTCTCTCCTCTGCTTCAGGGCGCTTGTCTGTCAGGCACAGAGGCGGCCCCGTCGACACTCGTCCAAGTCTCACCAGCTCACGCCAATCGCTACCAAAGTTGCCGGCGTTGTCACATTGTTCAATTGGGTGTATCCTTAAAGCGCACAAATCAAAAGCGCACATCCCATAAGCGCACGCTTTTAGGAACACCCCGTTCAATTCCCGTTATGGATTCATCTCGAGTCCCGATCCCCCAAGATTACTTCTTTCTCCCGTCTCAAGTGCATCCTTCCTTATCCCAGCATTCGTTGTGCGGTGGAGAAGTTCAATTTGAGGTTGTGGATGGCGAGCCTCACTATGTGGCAGTCAATATTACTCGTCTCAAGGATCACGGCTCTCCCTATTCTCACGATTCCCGCTCTCCTGCTTCTCGCGATTCCAGACGGTCGTCAGGCTCGGATGTGCACGCGGATCGACGCTCCTCTGAGGGGGAGTGATAAAGAGATTTGCACTCTATATAACACCTACTCGTCTAACCTCTTTGTCATTGTTTGTTAGTGTGCTCTCCCAATAAACTCTCTTCAGTATGCAAGGGTAAAACTGGAACTTAGAAAATGAATCAGAATCACTTTTTCCCAGCGGGCCGGGCTGAGCCGGGCCTGGGGCTCGCGCACCGGTGCTTGTTGGACGCCCCATGATCAGCCATTAGGCAGCACAAGCATAAGACATGGGTGAGTTTATGAGTGAAGAGCAAAACAGACCAGTAGCACACGGCCAGAAATAAAATGAATCACTGTCACTTGGAGTTGTTTCTAACTTTCTTCTCATCCTCCTTCCTCCTTCTTTTCCTCCTTCTTGTCTTCTTCCTTCTTGTCTGCGTCTTTCTTCTCCTCCTCCTTCTTGTCTTCCTCCTTCTTCTCTTCGTCTTTCTTTTCCTCCTTCTTCTCTTCCTTCTTGTCTTCGTCCTTCTTGGCTTCTTCCTCTGCCGGTGCCGACAAAGGAAGTCTGATGTCTTTGAACTGTCCTCC
Organism: Sabatieria punctata; assembly: GCA_030248155.1. Lineage (NCBI taxonomy): Eukaryota > Metazoa > Nematoda > Chromadorea > Araeolaimida > Comesomatidae > Sabatieria > Sabatieria punctata. Next base: position 7,376 of record JASANB010007371.1, on the reverse strand, counting down.
TGCACGGAACGTCGCCTGCGGGTCTTTGTCGTCGTCGCCCACTTTGGCGAACTGAATCACTAGTCGGTCTTCTTTGGGTGGTCCGGGCAGACGAATCACTTCCAGTTTCTGGTCCTTGTCCGGCTCTATGATCGAAAACACCGGTCGCACTCGGTAGATGGCGTTGTTGGAACACTTGACCTTCACTGCCACACGAACCTTCGAGGAGTTCTTCAGTTTGTGCTCCAACTTGCCCTTCACGTTCGGCTTGAAGACTGCTTTGTCCGGCTCCACTGTAAGTGATGGCTCAGTCATACTTAACTACACAATCAAACAATGATGTCTCTGTCTCTCGCGCCCTCCTTTTCTACTTTGTGCACATCTACAACAGTACAGAGTGGACCATTTATCCATCACATGTTTTGTCTTGCTGTAACTTTTGCGTTCGTCAATAAATTACGCTGAAATTTTTACACATGCACAGGCCATACATGTAGTTGGGGGGGGGGGGGTTTGGGGGGCCCGATTTTCGGCAAACCCCCCCCCCCCGAGCCGGATTTTGGGGGGTTTCTGAAACCCTATTTTGGGTTAAAAACTGCTAAATTTCAGGGTTTCAATACTTATAAACCGTAATTTAGGATTTCAAAAGCCCTAAATAGGGTTCCGGAACCCTAATTTGGGTCTCTGAAACTCTAATTAGGGTTTCAAAAGCCCTAAAGAGGGTTCCGGAACCCTAATTTGGGTCTCTGAAACTCTAATTAGGGTTTCAAAAGCCCTAAAGAGGGTTCCGGAACACTAATTTGGGTCTCTGAAACTCTAATTTGGGTTTCTGAAGCCCTAAATAGGGTTCCGGAACCCTAATTTGGGTCTCTGAAACTCTAATTTGGGTTTCTGAAGCCCTAAATAGGGTTCCGGAACCCTAATTTGGGTCTCTGAAACTTTAATTTGGGTTTCTGAAGCCCTAAATAGGGTTCCGGAACCCTAATCTGGGTCTCTGAGAGCCTAAACAGGGTTTCTTGAGCCCAAAATAGGGTTCCGCAACCCTAATTTGGGTCTCTGAAACTCTAATTAGGGTTTCTGAAGCCCTAAATAGGGTTTCGGAGCCCTAATTTCCGTTTCTGGCGGCCCAAAATAGGGTTCCGGAACCCTAATTTGGGTTTCAGAGACCCAAAACAGGGTTTTGGAACCATAATTAGGGTTTCCAAAGCTGTAAATAGGGTTTCAGAGGCCCTAAATAGGGTTCCAGAACTCTAATTTAGGTCTGAGAAACCCTAAACGGGGTTTCAGAGCCCTAATTTGGCTTTCAGATTTTCTAAATAGGGTTCCAGAAATGCACTTTAGCTGTATTATGTCGAATAAAATAGAGCTTTTTTGGCGCGTTTTAAAGCAAAATACAGTTTTTTGCATGTTTTTAATAAAAAATAGGATTTTCTGCACGTTTTAAAACAATAAATAGGGTTTTAATGGGCATTTTTGCCCTTCTGACAGGATTTTTACCGGATTTTTAGTCCTCAAAACCCTGTTTTGAGCCCAAAAAAGGTCGCTGAAACCCACTTTTGGACACCAAAAGAAGGTCGCTGAAACCCCCTTTGGAAATAGTGCTGAAACCCTATTTGGGATCTGGAAACCCCCCCCCCCAGCCGAAAACCCAGCTACATGTATGTACAGGTCCTCAGAATTTTTACTGTCAAAAATTTGGCCAGGTCTGTCACATAAACACAAGTGTCTTGCATCTATCTATCTATCTATCTATCTCCGCTACGGTTTCAACTTTCGGTCGCTCGATTAATTCTTCCCTTGTTCCTTCTGTATTTCTGCTCCTTCTCGACCAATAGTTGATCCATTGGAAGTGACATCTCTTCGAATGATGACGTCTTGCTTGTCAAAGCACCAGAGTCGATATGCCCTAGAACAAGTTGAATAGCCCATGAAGACGAAGACACTTACTGTATCTGCCTTTTTATGGATCTTGCGGCTGTGCTTCTTTAGGAATGTAGGCATATGCAGTACAAACAAAAACTCGAAGATGTTAAACAGACGGTTTCTTGCCCCGCCATGCCTCATAAGGGGTCTTGTTATCCAGTGATGCAGTTGGACTTCGATTTCGTACATATGCACCATTGAGGATTGCCTCTGCCCAAAACTCTGATTCTATGTTTGTTGCTTGTAACATAGCATGTTGTAATTTTCAACATAGAAAACAACGAGTCTGAGAGCAGCGAATTCTGCTTAAACATCCCAATTTGTCAAGGCACACAGAAGTAGTGGAGCAGGGTGCTTTCAGCATTTGAGTCTACTGTATAGTAGTCCAATTCAGAAACACGTTCCGCCATCATAATATTATGCCAACAGGCCCATACGAAATGGGAATACACGAAGGATCAGAAAGATATCAGATATCAGATAGCGACAGTACTACGGACCCGGCAACAAGCAAGCTTTACCCTGATTGGTGCGGAGGGGCCAGAAACTTGATTAAAGGCCAGGTTGAATTTAAACAATTATCTTGACAAACAGGTATAAATAAGCAAGCTGTTATGCAGAGTAACAGTCAACCAACATGTCAATCAAAGAACAAAGACGGTACAGTTCAAAAAACAAAATGCGGCCTAGGCGTGGCGTGAATCAGCATCCATATTGGCTGGTGGATTTTTATCAGGGGGAAATTTTAAACGGAAGAATATCAAACAGAGGAGTTCTGGCCGGATAAATTTTCCACCGGAGGAGTGTCTATCGGAGGAATTTTCTGTACGCCGCAGCGCCGTCAAAGACGACCACTGCGTATGTGGCACAATTACGAACGCAGCGTAAGGAAAGGAGAGGGTGCTTTAGTTTGTGGGTACAGACAAGGAACATGAGGACAACGAGAACCAACCAGTCACGTGCCATTCAAGCGACGGAGCACCGATACTGCGGTTGTGACAAAAACACTTTGTAAGCAAAGTATGAAAAATTAGAAGCTAGAAGAAAATTAGAATTGAATTAGAAGCCTCGAATAGAAAAAATTTGAAAAAGAATTCTCCATCTAAAAAAAACTGAAAAAAGCTCTGGGAACCGAATCGAGAATGTGCGGTACGTACGTATGTGCAGTATGTTCACACTATATATTGGAATCTCGGCAAAGTTCCACTTTGCCTCGCAAAGTGGCAGGGTGCTTAGTTTTTGGATTACGTACAGTCGAGCATAAAAGGATCGGAAACCTATTTAGGCCTAATGGTGCTTACAGTATGGCCAAGAAATAATCCTATAGTATGAGGGATTCTTCAAAAGCTTACCTTAAATAATCTAACAAAACATTTAAGAGTAAAAAAATTTACGATTGCACTGTCTAATTTTTGAGTAAGAGTAAAAAAGGTGGCCTAAAAACTAAATCCGGCGTTCAAGTTAATTCACAAAATGGCTATATTTCAACACCAATTTTAAATTGTTACCACAGAATCAGAAAGGTGGACCCGAACGCCGGATTTAGTTTTTAGGCCACCTTTTTTACTCTTACTCAAAAATTAGACAGTGCAATCGTAAATTTTTTTACTCTTAAATGTTTTGTTAGATTATTTAAGGTAAGCTTTTGAAGAATCCCTCATACTATAGGATTATTTCTTGGCCATACTGTAAGCACCATTAGGCCTAAATAGGTTTCCGATCCTTTTATGCTCGACTGTACGTAATCCAAAAACTAAGCACCCTGCCACTTTGCGAGGCAAAGTGGAACTTTGCCGAGATTTCCGAAACTTTTATTAGCTTCTTGAAGCTCCGATCAGCACTGGCCGCTAACAGAGCCCAACGGCCTCCACGTTCACCCCAGAGGCCTTACACCATGAGGCAGCTTATGCTGTTTATGGTACTAGCACCATACTGTATATGGGACCCCTACCCATGACCATGGGTACCGGTACCATATATCCTACATGCATCCTATGGTACGACTACCATATATGGTACGAAATTTGAATGAAGTGGTACCGTACCGTCACAGTGGACGAATCCCGCCACCATATATTATAGTACTACGACAGTCCTCAAACGTCGGGGGCTTACTATAGGTACCGGCACCTTATATCGTGCCAGTACCATAAAGGGCGTAAAGTGGCTGATACATGATGAAATCGTACGCTCCATCTGCGTGTTCAGTGGTGGTGCCAAAACATTGCCTGCCTCCTGGAATGACACTGCATATGGATTACCAGTGCCACTATCATATTCCCACTCAGCTAATCAAAACCTCCAATTTAACTACAATAACGTCTATGTTACAAAGCAGGTTTAAAAAGTTACAAAATTTGCACATTACACTTGCAAAAACTTGCAAAATTTGCACACTACACTTGCAATCCACTCAGCACCATCATACTTGAACTGAGCTAAATGAGAGCTCAAGAGTGGAAACTAACCCAAGTAAAGTTAACACCCCTCCATACTCAATCATTCTACCAACGCCACAGCAGGGCCAACCCTACATCTAGCCCTACACAACAATCAATCATTCCATGGGGAACACTACAACAATGGAAAGTACCCTAGTAAGGGTAACACCCCCTCCATAATCAATCATTGTGCCAACAAAACAGCAGGGTGAACCCTACATCTAGCCCTACACAACAATCAATCATTCCTGGGGGAACACTACAACAATGGAAAGCACCCCAAGTAAGGGCAACACCCCCTCCATACACAATAATTGTGCCAACTAGACAGCAGGGCGAACCCTGCATCTACCCCCACGCAAGAATCAATAATTCCTGGGGGAACAGTACAACAATGGAAAGTACCCTAAGTAAGGGTAACACCCCCTCCATATTCAATGAGCCCCTCACATGACAGGACCGAATGTTGTGAGTTTTCATGCTGGGACCCTAACCGGGAAGACTTGTCATCGGTAAGAAGTGCGCCAAATTGAAATCACTCAAGCACTGGCACCTTCTACTGAATCTAAATCGTCTTCAGCCTCCAGGCCACCCCTGCCATTTGGTGCCCTCCAGATCGTATTAGAACCACTTCGATCATCTAGCCGCCACTCACGATTCGCACATCATCCATCTTCACTGAAGTACTATCCCGAGAATCGGCAGATTTGGAGTGGAAGAAGGTGAAGCTGCCGATTTTCCTTCAGCTTTCCACGATTCCCACTCTTCTAGCTTCTGTACTTCTTCAACATGCTCTCTCCTTACAGCCACACCACTTCGATCTACTTCAAATCGTAATAACGCCTATGTTAGCAAGCAGTGTCACAAAGTTAAAAAATTTGCATCAAATATGCTTACTACAGCATCCGATCCAATCGGGACCATCATATTCAGACTTAGCTCAGCCAGAGCTTTTGATTGAGTACCTACATGCCTATGTTACGACGCAGCGTTAAAAAGTTAGAAAATTTGCATATTGACATTTTGAATATGCAAATTTTTTATGCAAATTTTCTAACTTTCCAACGCTGCGTCGTAGCATAGGCATGTAGGTACTCAATCAAAAGCTCTCGCTTAGCTAAGTCTGAATATTATGGCCCTGATCGGATCGGATGCTGTAGTAAGCATATTTGACGCAAATTTTCTAACTTTGTAACACTGCTTCCTAACCTATGAGTTATTGCACTTAACTTAAAGCTCTCATTAGACAAGTCTGTTTAACACTGTAATCTGCAAATTGTACACTGTGTATCTTAGGAAGCAGTGTTGTACAAGATCCAAGGTCCAATTTAGATTCAGTAGAAGGTGCCAGTACCTGAGTGATTTGAATTTGGCGCACTTCTTACCAATGACAAGTCTTCCCAGTTGGTGTCCCAGCACAAAAAGTCATAACATTCAGTCCTGTCATGCGAGGGGCTCATTATTGTGCCAACAAGACAGCAGGCCGAACCCTACATCTAGCCCCATGCAAGAATCAATCATTCCTGGGGGAACAGTACAACAATGGAAAGTACCCTAACTAACAGTAACACCCCCTCCATACTGAATCATTGTGCCAAACAGACAGCAGGGTGAACCATACACCTAGCTCTACACAACAATCAATCATTCCAGAGGGAACACTACAACAATGGAAAGTACCCTAACTAAGGGTAACACCCTCTCCATACTCAATTATTGTGCCAATGACACAGCAGGGTGAACCCTACATCTAGCCCCACCCAACAATCAATCATTCCTGGGGGAACACTACAACAATGGAAAGTACCCTAAGTAAGGGTAACACCCCTTCCATACTCAATCATTGCACCAACAAGACAGCAGGACCAACCCTACATCTAGCCCTACACAATAATCAATCACTCCTGGGGGAACGCTACAACAATGGAAAGTACCCTAAGTAAGGGAAACACCCCTCCATATTCAACTATTGTCACAACGAGAAAGCAGAACGAACCCTACATCTAGCCCTACACAAGAATCAATCATTCCTGGGGGAACACTACAACAATGGAAAGTACCCTAAGTAAGGGTAACACCCCTTCCATACTCAATCATTGCACCAACAAGACAGCAGGACCAACCCTACATCTAGCCCTACACAAGAATCAATCACTCCTGGGGGAACGCTACAACAATGGAAAGTACCCCAAGTAAGGGTAACACCCCCTCCATACACAATAATTGTGCCAACGAGACAGCAGGGCGAAGCCTACATCTAGCCCTACACAAGAATCAATCATTCCTGGGGGAACATTACAACAATGGAAAGTACCCTAAGTAAGGGTAACACCCCCTCCATACACAATAATTGTGCCAACGAGACAGCAGGGCGAACCCTACATCTACCCCCACGCAAGAATCAATAATTCCTGGGGGAACAGTACAACAATGGAAAGTACCCAAAGTAAGGGTAACACCCCCTCCATATTCAATTATTGTCGCAAGGAGGCAGCAGGGCGAACCCAACAGCTAGCCCTACACAGCAATCAATCATTCCTGGGGGAACAGTACAACAATGGAAAGTACCCTAAGTAAGGGTAACACCCCCTCCATATTCAATTATTGTTGCAAGGAGACAGCAGGGAGAAGCCTACATCTAGCCCTACACAAGAATCAATCATTTCTGGGGGAACGCTACAACAATGGAAAGTACCCCAAGTAAGGGTAACACCCCCTCCATACACAATAATTGTGCCAACGAGACAGCAGGGCGAAGCCTACATCTAGCCCTACACAAGAATCAATCATTCCTGGGGGAACATTACAACAATGGAAAGTACCCTAAGTAAGGGTAACACCGCCTCCATACACAATAATTGTGCCAATGAGACAGCAGGGCGAACCCTACATCTAGCCTTACGCAAGAATCAATCATTCCTGGGGGAACACTACAACAATGGAAAGTACCCCAAGTAGGGGTAACACCCCCACCATACACAAAAATAGTGCCAACAAGACAGCAGGGCGAACCCTACATCTAGCCCCACACAA
>JASANB010007370.1:0-100756 GCA_030248155.1 Sabatieria punctata | reverse complement strand
AGTACGACAGTGATTGAGACGGAGTCAGGCAAAGAAGTGCTGAGTGTAGAGTTGGCACGGACGTCACAGATTATGTTCTCGCCCAAAAACTCACTGCTGTGCTGCTGGGAGCCTTACGGAGGTACTGACTGACACTGTCTAACAGAACTTATTTTATGACTAGTACAGTCAGGCACTTAACGCCGTTTATGGCACCGACACCATATATGGTACCCCTAACCATGGCCATGGGTGTCGGTACCATATATGGTACGAAATCTGAACAGAGTGGTAACCGGTACCATTGCGAAGGTAGGGGTACCATATGGTGCCGGCACCTTATATGGTGTTGGTACCATAAACGGCGTTAAGTGCCTGACTAATAGTAGCTGCTGGTTTGCAGTGTTCGGAAAGGTGAATGACCAGCCGCAGACCCCCGGTCCCAACTTGAGACTGTTCGACTTAGCCTCCGGACAACTAATTGGTCAGCTGACTCAACGCAAAATGACCGGTCAGCAAGGATGCAATGATTGGATGGAGCAGCGATCTTGGTCTGTTTAGGTTGGTGTCCGCAGTGGTCGGACGACGAGAGCGTCTGCACACGATTGGTCGGCTCTGAACTCCTCTTCCACACCGACTCCTATGGTACACTCCACCATACCTGTAACAGGGCTCTGCCCCACCCACCCGACCTAGGCCCTCCCAAGCGATTTTTCTGGCAACTAATTTTTTAGCAACTTTTTGCGACTTTTTACGGTACCTGAGCGGTACCTGTACCTGAGCCCAAATTAGAAATTTTGACGATTTGTAGCCGAAAAATTGCGATTTTGTCGCGTTTTTGAGTTCCCAACCTCTCTCTCTAAAATTTGGGCTCAGACCCCAAGCCCCTCCGTTTCGGCGGGTGACCTGTTACATGTATGCACTGGACACATCAATTATCTATCTACTCGTAGTAATTTTTCCTTTACTCTACCCAATCGAAATCACCCGATCAGGACGAATCCATTCTGAACGGTTGAACTTTGTGTTGTTTCAGAGAAATACAGCAGCAAGTTGGTAGGCAACAAGCTGGGCGACTATTGTCTATCTAAAGGCAGGGCTCCCTTCCACGTCGCTTGCTTTACACCAGCCGTCAAGGTATTTAGCACACAATTGAGTTTTAGTTTCAATTTGCTCGCTCTGTCTGTCCATCTGCGATTAGCAGCTGATCTCAGGCCAATGGCCGCACCGTAGAGTGCCGAGAAGTGTAGAGCTGGACTGTGAGAGACTCTGGACACATTAGAGAGCTGCCTGCTGCTGGGGGACTAGCTTTGATGAGTGTCATACGTCAAAAACAGCTCCGAGGCCGACCTAGGGGTAGGGGATTTTTCCTCAGGTGGGGGGTCGAGGGGGTTTCGCCCAGACGGGGATTCCAAAAAGCTCCAAAACGCCTGGAAATGCGTTTTTAGCATCTTTTTTCAGTAAGGACGCTAAAGATCGCTATTTAAGTAGGTATGGGCGACCATTTTTAATAATTCGCGCTACAACAACGAAAATATGCTAAAAGGGCCGATAGCATGACCGCATAGGACAATTCAGGCAAAAAACCGCATTCGATTTCATTAAAAATTAGAAAAATGCGATTTAATGACAGCCGCCTGCGAAGGACTTTTCTATGGCGCACTTGATACCATTTTTATTATGGGCAATATATTTGAATAACTCGCGCTACAAGAAAAAGTTCGTGCTAAAACGGCGATAGCATGACCGGATGCGATGAATTACGCAAAAAACCGCACTTGATTTCATGAAAAATTAGAGAAATTCGTGTTAAAAACAGTTTTTGTGTGAGCCGCGCAGTTTACTAATTAGCATTTGGTCGCACGTTTGAAATGGGACTGATTTTCTGTGGCGCGATTTACGAAGATGCAACACACTTGATTGTTTAAAATCTTTTTCGCCCCCCTTTTGAGCCCCCAGCTCGACTGGAACCCCCCTAGATGCACTTTTTTATTTTAGAATTTCGTAGCGCTATTCACGAGCTACATTTTGGTATAAAATATTCAAGATTTGAGAGGTAGGTTTTTGAGAAAATTCACTTTGAATGTCCAAAACCTGGAAAAACCGGCAACTTTCAGTGTGCTCAAAATGTCGTAAACGATTCCTAGCCTTTAAATCGGAACTGAGACCTAAAAATTGGGCCTTTTAGCTAACTTTTCGAGTAGATTAAGAATTTTAAATGAAAAACAATTTTTTCGCCCTACTTTGGAGCCTTTATCCTATTCAAGAGCTACATTTTGGTATAAAATATTCAAGATTTGAGTCCCTTAAAAAACCTCCTTCCTCGGCTGGACTCGACTGGAACCCCCAGCAGTTGAATAACTCATCAAGTAGTATTAGTGTGCCAACTTACAGCCCTCTACGCCAAACTTTCAATTTTGGGTCTGAATAGGGCAAAGGGCCAAGACTCGATCGATTCAGACACTGACTCTTCAGCTGCCAAATCGCGTTTTAAAGCTAAAAACAAGCAAAAAATGACAAAAAGGGCTTCCAAAACACCGATTTCTCTTTAATATCAGCAGTGGAAACGCCAAATTCGGTTTCCAAAGGCTTTTCAAGCGAATTTTAATCTAAAATTTAGTGATTTCTGAGCTTGAGCTTTCTGAGCTGAGTTTGTCAGTACTGGAGCCACTACTAGTACTTGTATTTTGGGTCGGGGGGGGGGCCCTTAATCCCATAACCTGTCTCGGGGCAGACATGGGCAAAGGGGGATGAGGGGTGGTTGGCCCCCCATCAGGCTCTGATCTACCCCCCATCAGCCGGCCGCTACCCCCATCAGGAATTTTTGGGAAGAATTTTGTATAGAAAATTATGATAATATGCCTGGAATAGGCGTAAATGAGCTCAGAATAGCTAATTTTAACTTATTTTAATGAAAAATACGCCAAAAAACCCTGATTTTCGCCAAAAATCGGACTTTTTGGCTTACCACCCCCTCAGCCCCCATCAGGCGCTCCTACGCCCTCAGCCCCCCCCTCAGGAATTGAAAATTTCTGCCCCCCATCAGCCGAAATGCTAGCCCATGTCTGCTCGGGGTGAGGGGCGGTTTGCCTTTTCAGCAGGGGTGTAACCCCCAAAATATGGTCATACATGTACTACATCGTAGGGGGTTTGTGGGTTACCCCTAGCCAGAAAGGTCAAGGCCCCCTCACCCCCGAGTAAAAAATACAAGTACTAGTAGTGGCTCCAGTACTAACAAACTGACTCGGAAACCACTAATTGTTAGCTCAAAATTCGCTTGAAAAGCTTTGGAAATCGAATTTGGCGTTTCCGCTGCTGATATTTAAGAGGAATCTGTGCTTTTGGAAGCCTTTTTTATCGTTTTTGCGTGTTTTTAGCTCTAAAGCGCTATTGGACAGTTTAAAATAGCGATTCTTATCTAAGTAGTCGGGGTGGCAGGGCGGCCATCCAACGGCTGGAGCAATTGCATGGGTAATGGTGAGGTGTTGCGCCATCGGGTGATCAGATGGGTATCAGATGGTGTTGGAGGTAGACGCGGAGAGAAAAAGGGAGAGGCACGCACAGGTTGCAGAGTTGTGTTGAAAGGGTCTGTGAAGACTTTTGCGAGGGGGCAGACGTTTATGAAGGATAGACTGCACACCACCACCCGAAGGGGAACTTCTGGCGTGCATTTGAGTAAAGAAAAGAGTGGTAATAGAATAAGAGGGTTGGCCCAAAGAAAGTGTGGTGATTGTTTAGTGGAAAGAGGGCTGGGCGGGCATCGCAGTAAGATAGCTTTGCAATGGTGCAATGCAAGCCTATCTTATTCCTACCCAGCCCAGAGAATAGTTGATAGTTCTCAGCAGACACAAAATATCTTTAGGGCCAACCGGCAGTGGTGCGGTTGCACGTCTGTGATGGGGCCAAGTTTCCTATAACGGCCAATAAGACTTTCTGGAAAGCTGATAGAGTTTCGCTCACGTGGAATAAGAAAGGTACTTTGGTGTAGAATAGAGACTGTTTTGTGAATCTGATAGCATTTAGGTAGTGCTCTGATAGTAATGGCCATAACAGACGTGGATTCAACCGGCAAATCGTATTATGGCGAGCAAAATCTCTATCTGGTTCTGACTAACGGCGACAGCTTCATGGTACCTTTAGGTGGGTCTTCTGTCTCTATAGTAAACTTTTTATTCCTCCACTGTCCGTAAATGTTTCAGCCAAAAACGGACCGGTCTATAATATCGACTGGAACCCCAATTCCAATGAGTTCTGTGTAGTTTATGGATGTAAGCATTTTTGTTGCGCCAACGGTTCCATTCTAATATTTTGTGTCTGACTGTAGACATGCCGGCTAAAGCTACTCTCTACAATTTGAAAGGGGAGGCCACCTTCGATTTCGGCATCGGTCCTCGAAACGAAGTGCATTACAATGCGTTCGGAAACGTGTTGCTCATCTGCGGATTCGGCAATTTGGCCGGAAACATGGAGTTTTGGTCGCCGAAAGATAAGCAGCGTATCTGCAAAGTAAGTGGTGATGTAAACGAGGCTGGGTTCTACTCGAAAAACTCGGAATAACTCGGCGTACGTAATCGAGGCTCGGTTTGAAAAATACCGAGCTTGTGTAAATTGTTCTAAAATAGGTTGATAAATGGGCCGGAAAAATTCGGTGGAGGTTTAGAGACATCACGGGGGGACCCCGAAAGAAGTCCATAAAACGCCTATTTTGCTTAAATAAGCGAAACTTTTCTCCCTCTGGGAGCGGGGGAGGGGTCGGCGAGGGGTGGTATGGGCCGGCGAGGGGGAAACTCCCTTACCCCGGCCCATAATTATAAAAGGAAACAGTGATTACTGCTCTCTCACTTCACTAACAAAGCTTAAAATTAGAAATCCAAGAAAATCAGATTGTTCTTAACAAACAGCAACTGTTCTGCTTTCCTGCTCAAAAGTCGGGGTTACGTTTGTTATCGTAAAAACGTTTCCGGCCTGGCTAAACAACCTTTCACTGGTAACACTTGTGGCAGGTACAGAAAGATATTCTTGAGCCATCTGGGCTACACCGGCAGTCGAACCGAGTTCACTCGCTAATACTTTTAGTTTTACCCATAGTTTAATCTTTTGAATTATAGTTGAGGCGCTAACAACAAAAAGCAAAAAGAAAACATTGAAAATTAATAGTGAGTAATGAAAATCATTGCTAGAAGCAGCTTTGTTATGGTTCTCAGCAGTACTCCGTAAACTCCGAACTCAGTATTTCCAACTCGTATACATGACTACTACGATAAAATTCAGAACTCTAGAAGTGAAAATGGCAGCACCGGAATCCCCAGCGCTTTAAGTAAAAAATTACAACGCCACAAAACTCTTTTGAGTCAGGGCGGAATCCCAAATACCTTTTTAGTACTGGGTAAACACCGAAGATTTTCGTGCGCTTCAAAACTGGCGAGGTCTCTAGTGACACTGTACCGCGACGGGTTTTGGTGCTGCTTCTGTAGAAATCAATAGCGAGCGGCGGCGACTGGCTAGTACGTAGTGTAATAACGGAATTGATTTTTGCAGATCCAAGTACCCAATACGACGCACTTTGAATGGGCACCAGATGGGCAACATTTTGTCACCGCCACCACCACTCCGAGACTTCGCGAGGATAATGGGTATTAATTAATTGAAACCTTCCAATTAGCAAGATTGGTCAATTGATTAGGCCTATTTGTGAGTATTATTCTATCCTCCTCGATAGTATAGTGGAGAGTATCCGCGCCTGTCACGTGCGAGACCCGGGTTCAATTCCCGGTCGGGGAGCTAATTTTTTCCTTTTCATTTCTAGCTACCGAGTCTGGCACTACTCAGGCAAGCTGGTCTGCGAACAAATGCTGCCGAAGGGACAGGAGCTTTGGGAGGTAGGCCTAATAAGTTTTTCGGTCAATCGTATTTTGAAGAACAAGAGTGTAGGTAAAATGGCGGCCTCGTCAGCTGCCCATGAAGGAGTGTTTCGAGCTAAAGTACCTGACAACGGAGCAGCAGGCCTCGGCCGGTCTAACCAGCAAGCCGGCTCAAGCCAATACCACTGCCTTCGACGGTCTGCCTGCCGGTTCGGTTGCCAAGGGCAAATACGTGCCTCCTCATATGAGATCTGGCAAACCCAGTGAGATCGCTTTCTTGCTAAACCATCCACCAGACCTTCCCGGCAACTACTCGTACCTTGCAGCCCCTTGCATTTTTGACCTCCAGTCAGACACAAAAATTGCAATGTACCTGTGTATTTAAACCAGCGGTTTTTGGTTATTTTAACCTATTTTAGCGAAAAATAAGCCTAAAACCTTGATTTTAGTTTAAAAAAATCGGACTTTTTCGCTTGCCATCCCCTTAACTCCCATCAGCCGTCGCTACCCTTCAGGATTCGAAAATTTACCACCGCTTCAGCCGACCGAAATGCTAGCCCATCTATGCTCTTACGTACCTAGATTTTATGTCATATCAGCACCGGTAGAAACAAACGCTTTTTCCGTTCAGCTCACCTGAACGAAAAATTTTGAACAACTATTGCGAGCCAACAAGCTGACATTTTTTTCTGCAGATTTACCAGCCACTACAGTTTCTACAAAAGAAACTCTAGACCAATTTACAGAGCAAACGGTCAAGAATTTATCATAAATTTGCATACAAAATTCTTCCAAAAAATTCCTGAAAGAGTAGGTCAGCAGAGCCTAAGGTGTTCAGTTCCCCTTTCCCAATATTTGTGGACCAAACCTAGTGGTACCATACATAGTAGTACCTCACCTTCGGTTCGGGCTCTGTGGTGGTACCTTTCTCTTTTGGTGCAGGTGCCATATTTGGTACGAAACCTGATGGGACTGGTACCATATAGACTTGAAGGCACGCTCCTCATGACTGGCCAACTTTATTCAAATACTGAGTTTAAGGTGTTGGTCTGGCATGGGCGTGTAGCTTAGTGGTTAGAGCACTGGACCGGCGATCCAAAGGTGCTGGGTTCGATTCCCAGCTACGCCATTGCACGTGCCTTACTTTTTCACCTTTCATTCAATTTACCATATATGTATGGCTCCGCTACCATATGGTATGTACCACCACTGAGCCCGAATATGGGGTACCACTACCCTAACTGCCGTACGGTTACCATATACGTTTGGCGTTAAGTTGCTGCCTGTAATAATAGTTTTCTAATGTTTTAGTAGGTGCCAGTGGCAGAAACGCTCAAAATGGGCCGGCGCCGAGTGCGGGCAAGTCTGGTAGTTCGCAGTTGACTGAAAAGGAAAAGAAGATCAAGAATCTACAGAAGGTGGAGTCTGACGACGGAAGTCAATAAACACCTACATAATTTTGTAGAAAATCGACCAGATAAAAACGCTCAAAGACAGACTGGCGGCCGGTGAGAAGCTGGAGCTGAACCAGGTTTGACTTTCTCTAAGGCAACGGAATAATGCGAGCTTGTTTGTAGGTGAGCAAGATAGAGAAAGAAGAAGAGTTGATGGCAGAGCTGGAGCAGATGAAGCTCTCCTGAGATATGTTTCTGTGACTCAGTCCACTGTTCTATTCGAAACTTGCTTTGTGACCATGAAATTTTCATTCACTTCACTTCTGCTGCATTTTTTAGCCTTGCCATCCAGGCATGCCTTGGTTTCTGTAGATACACTCTGTGTCGGAATCGCCCCATTAGGAATTGCTATGACCAAGTTTGCTAAAATATACAGGGTCCGCCAAAAAAAACAACCCAGCAGATTTTTTGCTGTAGCAACCGCAAATCTCAACCGATTTTAAAAAAAAAAAAAATAAAAAAAAAAATTTACTTTTTTTTTTTTTTTTTTTTTTTTTTTTTTTTTTCAAAAACCTTTTTCAAAAAAAACAAAAAACCAAATTTTAAAGGAAATAGGCACAATAACTGGTTAAATTCGCTTCCAATGCGATTTGAATTACGTTAATAGAAGTCCTTTCTAGCATTTTACCTTACTATTTTTCGCAAAAAAAAATTGGAAATTTTCAGGCAACTTTTATAATTGTATTTTTGGTGTTTTAAAATCAAGTTACTACTGTAAAACATGAAATTAGTGCATTTTGTAATAAGACTCACGCTATTTCGTTGAATTCTGCAATAAAAAGCGATTGTTAAAAAATTTTTTTCTGTCATAATTAAAAAAAACCAAAAAAAAAAAAGAAAAAAAACCAAAAAAAACCCCTTAGTTTTTTCCTGAAAACAAACAGCCCTGGTTCCTGAGATATTTGTCCTCAAATTCAAAACAGGATTTTGGCAATGAACAAGAGTGATCAAGAACAAACCAGCAGATTTTTTACCCTTGCAACCATGAATCTCAACCGATTCGAATGAATCCTTTTTTGAATGAAAGATTGATAAATTCTTCAAAGATTGCTGTAATTTTTAGTGAGATTCACTGTTTAGTTCTTGAGATATTTGCCCTCTAAGTCGAAACAGATTTTGGCAAAGAACAAGAGCGATTCCGCTGCATTTCATAATAAAGCAGATTCCTGCTGCTGGGGCTAATGATACTTCAGTATTGAAGTAAACCGAGTTTCTATGTCACCAGTAATGCCTCCAATAGCATTTAGCAGTAGCAGGAATCCGTTTTATTACGAAGTGCAGAATAATAAAAAATCCCTCTTGTTCGTTGCTAAAATCACTGTTTTGAATTTGAGAGCCAATATCTCAGGAACTAAGCAGAGTAAATTAATGAAAATTTCAGCAATCTTTTAACGATTTATTTATCTTTCATTAAAAAAGGGATTCATTCGGTTGAGATTTGCGGTTGCTACAGCGAAAAATCTGCTGGGTTGTTTTTTTCGCGGACCCTGTACATAGATGTAACTCTTGAATTAACAGTCAATTTAAGTCGAACGCAACTTTTCCATGTGGGGAAGAGGCTGGTTTTGCCCGATAATCTCCGATTTAGCTCAAGTTTTGCTTGCGGACACTGATGCAAAAAACCATTACCTGTAATTTTTAGGTTTCCGGACTTCTGTAGTTAAAAATTCAACAATTTTCCGTTTTTCGGGAATGGCATTTTCGGAATCATCGTGTTTCGCTCAGTTAGGCAGAGAGATTCAAAATGTTTTTTAAGATTTAAGTGCACTCCTGGGTCCATTGCTGGAATACTAAGGCCTAATCAACTAAAGATATATACAAAATGGAGCGCTACCCTCAGATTAATGGTTTTAGTATGGCATTTTGTAGCACTAGTTGCTAGCTAGACTTTCGTTATAATAAGTATTAAATTCTGCGAACATAGCTTGTTAACAAATGTTTGTTCGAACCTCAAAACCAAGACTATAATAGATTGTAGAGAACAAGACTCGTTATTG
Organism: Sabatieria punctata; assembly: GCA_030248155.1. NCBI lineage: Eukaryota > Metazoa > Nematoda > Chromadorea > Araeolaimida > Comesomatidae > Sabatieria > Sabatieria punctata. The sequence continues at coordinate 91,465 of JASANB010007370.1, read as the reverse complement.
TAAAGATGAATAGGTAGCAGAGCTTTTGCATTTTTTATGACTTCAGACAGGACAAGATCATTGCTGAATGAAATTGTGTACGCATCGATGTTTAACTGTATTTGAGCCCAGAATAGCGTTTTTTCGCGATTTTTTAGAAAGTTTTATTTACACAAATTTGGGCTCAGAGCCCCCTCTTCGGCGGTTGACCTGTTTCGTGTAGCTAAAGGCTGGCTATAGAATCTACAGTGTTGTTTGGAACAGGAATAATCATGCAAAAATTCAAATAGAAAAGTCATGAGATTTTGAAACTTTGTTCTGTTCCACGTTAGTGCAGCTGTTGGAGTTGAACAAACTCGGCACTTGTCAGCTGCGAACTGATAGCGTAGGCGGGAGACGCAAACGGGTTCTCTGCGTTCTTCGTGTTCTTGGCTGCATTTGACTGTTGGTCCAACATCGGCCGTGCAAGTCCTACACTGACTGCATAGGCTGGAGCTGTAACAGTTTAGCTGTCAGAATTTTCTGTCTGCGTTCTGGCTTCACCAGCTGTCAAATTTGCGCTGAGCAAATTCTGCTCAGTACTGACAGCGTAAATGGGTGACGCAAACGAATTCTCTGCGTTAGTCGTGTTGTCGTCTACGTGTGGCTGATGGTCCGGCGCTGACTGTGCAAGTCCTACACTGACTGCATAGGCTGGAGCTGAAACAGTTTGACTGTCAGGATTTTCTGTCTGCGTTCTGTCCACTGTCAAATTTGAATTGAGCAAATTCTGAAGTGTTTCTAACTGTGCCGTGGTCAGCTCGACTGGTGGCTGTCGCTCCAGCTCTCTGCCCACAATTTGTACTTTGTTCTCATCGTTATCTAGAAAGGCTTGCACCTCTGCAAAGCTTAGTCGGGCTTGCAGTTCATACACCCAGCAATCTTTCATCAGCTGAGCGAGTTTGTCTGCAGAGTCAAAGAAGTTGAAGTTGGCGCAGCATGGTCTGCACCAGTGTTCCAGAGTTTTGTGTGCATCCAGTACCCATGCTTGTGGCTGACTGGTGAGCCGAATCACACGGCAGCTAGCTTCCTGTTGTTCGTGGAAAGCACATGCTTCGTATGGCTTGGCAGCCCAACTCCAAGTCTCCCACAGTGTGACTGCATATGAGAACACATCTGACTTGTGCGTCCAATGACCGGTGAAACCTTCGGGCGCAGTGTAGCACTTGGCATGCATCACAGCTGAGGTGATGTACTCAGTCTGATCTCTGTCGGTGGCTTTGGCCATGCCAAAATCGGTTATTTTCACCAACGCAGGTCTCACCTTGTCTCTGTGCAGTTGCACCAAACAGTTTCTGGCCCCCAGGTCCCGATGGATAACATGTTCACTCTCAAGATACAGACAACCTTTCAGTATATCAGCGGATACTAAATACAAATCCCAAGCAGTTAAGGCAGTCTGAGTTTCCTGCTTCCTCAGGTAATGGTCTAATGACCCACCAGACAGATATTCCAGAGCTAGCATGACAGGACGCGAATCCAGACATATGCCAAGAGCTGTGACTATGTGTGGATGCTGGAGCTTGGCCAGCAATGTGTACTCATCTCGAAAGGCTACCTCTGTCATGTACCTGGTCGCTTGGTCTTGGTCTTGCACTGTTGCTGCAGGTTTTAGGCACTTTATCACTGCATCGATTACTAGCTTGCGATTGCTTGGCCAGTAAACTCCACACCAGTAGGTGCCATGTAGCTTTACTTTTGCTTTGTAGACCAGTCCAAAATACCCTGTCGCCATCGGCTCTGGCTCTGTGGTGATTTGACTTTTCGATAACCTCTGCAGCTGCTGATAAATGTACCATTTCTTCTGGTACCAGTAGTAGGAAAAAGCTGTCGCTGCTATTATGGCTGTAGTTAGAGGAATCAGTGTTGACAGCAAGATGATGCGAATTAGGGTGCTTGGGTCCTGATAGTGAGTTGAAAAGGTCTGTTTTGTCAGAAATGGGCTTGATGGTGAGGTTCCATACCAGAGTGTTGAGTAGTGGCCCAAGTCAGGAATGGCACTGACCCCTAGACTGATCGTTGCTTCAACTGGAAGGTCAGTTAATGTGAGTTCATAAATGTTCTGTGCTACTGGGTCAGATATCAATGGTTGTCTGATTATATTGTCCAGGATTTCTGTAATATACAGAACTTTTGGCTGAGACATTGTCCTACATTCACCAGACTGATTCCACTGAGCTTCTAGAACCAGCTTAGCTGAAGATTCAGTTTCCATGGTGAACTGCTCTACTGAAAGCAGAGGAAACATACAGTTCATTGGTAGTGGTGTACTGTACTGTTGAAAAGTCCAAAATGCTTCAATAACTGCCGGAGTAATGTGTCTAATCTGAGACGGGTAACCAGGGATGAAATCCAGCTCGTATTTCAGCCTTATTTCAGAATAGGTTTCGATATTTTCTTCAATCAGTTCCAAAATTACCCCATACTTCAGTTTAAATGGCTTCTGTGAGTTTAACAGAACCAGTAGAGTAGATTTTTCTCGGTCAAGTGCATTTTCCAGTACTGCTAATGAAAGAATAGTGTCACTACTCAAATTCAGGCTGAGCGGTTTGTTATCAAGGTAGACTGTTTTTATGGCTGGCAAAAGTTGGATGCAGTGACAGGAAGAAAGTAGAGAGTTATCCAGTGCAGTCTGAAGTAGCTGTATCTGCCACAGTCCAGTGGTTGTTTGTACAATGACCTCAGGGGTTTCCCGCATTCCGTCTGCTGCAAGTGTACTTGTGAGATGTCCCAGTTCTGTACAGGAATTGCATGTAAGCGACAGTAGCAAGTCATTGTGTATGTTCATTGTTGATAGGTTGAGCATTTGAAGTCTGACCTTGCCATTTGGTGAAAGTGCAGTCCAAACTAAGAGCGATCCCACTGGGAAACAGAGCAAATTTGTCATGTTGCTTGAAAGCTTGATCAATTTTTTGATTAATCTTCCTTGACGATGCACTTTAACCAGCCATTGAGCTTCCACCGAATACCAGACATCAGCTATCCAGTCATAGCACCCAACATCTTTGGGCAAAAATACAGAATTATTGAATCGCATGCCCACTATGCATTTTTGATTTGACCGACTCAAAGTGGCGGTCTCAGATGTGAAATACCACTCAGATTCACTGAAATTATGCATGCATGCAGTTAATAAGACCGATTGTGCAAAACTGTAAGCTTACTGCAGGTGTCTTTTGCGAGTTACAACAAGTTGGGACTTCGAGGCTAATGGTTTCAGCTCTTCCATAGCACTCCATTTGCTGGTCAGCTGATTGGATGCTTCAGCCCGTATCCGGCAGACTATAGTAAGCTGAAGAAAAGTGTCAATAGCGAACCTTAGTCTGGTTTTTGTTTTACGCCAGTCCACAGTTCTTATTTGCGTGTCAACCGCTTCTGCCTGCAACTTGCTCCATACTCCATCACAGTATGTTTGGTGTTGTGGGGTTTGAGATATTTTGGAAAGCTGGTAAGACCCCAGACATAAGTATTGCTCGCCACTGACTGGCTGATTGACCATAGCTAAACACATGACTACATTTCTTCCCGGCAAACTGTTCCAGTTGAGAGAACATTCCCAGTGTACTTCAACTAGGACAGAAGGCGGATTGTAGTGGATTGAGTGCAATTTCATTGGACGAATGCGTGGATTGGTTGGAGGTTTCAGTGGAAAACTAGCTGCCAGATTGTCTGGAGCAAAGATGAATGTTCGGTGGGCCCCACCAGCTATCCTGCACTGTATCAGCAAGGCTGTACCACCTGGCCAATAGATGGTGCCTGAGTGTTTCATGAAGAGCTGAGTTCTGTAGTTTGAGAGTCTTGGAGCTTGGTCTAGTCTTTGTTGCTCTTCAGTCGATGGTTTGTAGTTGCGGAACTTTTCGAATTGCTTTTCATCTATAATGCATTGCTGCATAGACCTTGTGAGCACAGTAACTGCACACGAAAAAGACTGTTTTGAATGCAATCCAAGGTCAACCAATGCATGGGCTGATAGGACCACTTGCAGTACTTGTCTGCCAGATTGCAAGGTTGCCTTGAACCACAGAGATAGGATTGTCTCTGAATTGAACAGGTAGTTCAGTATGGACTCTTGACAGGCGTCAAAGTGACAGGACAATCTGGGTGTGTTTTGAGCGGCGCAAGGCACATAACAGTCATTTATGCAGATTGTGTTGAGGGTAGCAGGCACATGTTCAGTGGTGCAGGTACATATTGCTTGACTGGAGTTGCATTTATTTACACTTTCCTGCAATACGTTGCTGTTTGTAGAATTCTGATCCAAAGCCAAAGCTTCATAGTAATCGGTTAAGACTCTCCTTACTGAATCCACAGATTTTTCTTCGCACCAGTTTGAGATATTGGCCAAACATTTATTCGCTATCAGTTCAAGTCCTGCTGCAACGTTTACTGCTTCCAGTGCGTTGCTCACACATTCACTCTTTCCAATAACTTGAAGACAATCGGAATGCAGCTTGATCATGTCTGTTGTCTTTGTCTGGCAAAGAAATCTGTGGGCCACTCCTGGGAACAGCTCTGGTTTTGTCATACTGCACTCTTCGGCACATTGAGACTGTGGTTTTCTGAGAATGTCTTTGGAGAGACAATTGCTGAATAGTTTGGATGCCTTTACGTCCGGCATTCTGCTGCTGCTCTGGAATATTTCAGCTGGAAACGGCCACACTTGTAAGGTTGCCAAGCTGAGATTGGTCAGAAATAGTGGGCCAAACATTTTTCTGGATTCCGCCTCGCAATCGCACAGATCTAAAGAAGTTTAGTGGTGTGGTAATATGAAGAAAATAGAATATGAGATCAGATAAAGAAGCCAGATTTTGAATGCACAAAGAAACATACCATCGGAAATTGTCCTTCTAATCGCTAGCGCAATAGCCAGCATTAACATATTCATTCTAGACGTTTATCTTGTAGTCTGTAAGGCAATATTAACGAGTTTACAATTCGCCAAAATGCGCAAATTCAAAAGATTGTGCAGGATGAATAGTTTGCCATTTGATGACTGGCTATCCACTTCTAGAAACTTGTTAGTTGTGAATTTAGTCAAGACACTGCTGAGCTGAGACCCGTTCGGACTCCAAATTGACTATTCCACCGACCACCCACAGGTCCGCAGAGTAATAAATAACCTCAAACCATTCCTTCATTCCGTTTCAAAAAAAAATTCTTTTTTATTTAATTTTTTTTACTTTACTATTGGCTTTTAATTTTACTTTTTACTATTATTTTACTACTAGTAAAATACCACTAGTATTACTAATTTTTGTTTTACTATACTATAGTAAAATAACAGTAGTCCGCAGAGTAATAAATAACCTCAAACCATTCCTATGCCGTCTGGTACTTAGGTTATCCCCTCCCATGAGTCGGGACTTCCTCGCAGTGGAGGGGGTAGTAAGGCAGGCTTGGCTTGCCTTGCAAGTAAAAGCTGCTTTACTACTAACGCCGACTCATCTGCTTTCGGCTAACCAATTATTACTATCTCTTTCTACCAAAATTACTATATCTCCCTATTCATCTTACTATTTGTATTTAATCAAATCCAATCCGGGACGTGCCTCTTTGAGGTAGTTGGTGTGCAGTACCCATCTGCATTAACGTCCCAGCATCCTCGCAAGGGTCGCAAGACTCTTTCAACATTCGCATCATTGATGTATGGTATAGAGTGCTGAAGATCTGGTGGCCACACTTGCCTTATCTCCCCTCCTGAGTATGTGTGCACTTTTGCACCCAGCTCATTTTCTCTTATACTGATGCATTTCTTTCTGCATCTTCTCATCTATAATTCCCAAGTCTCTGTCACCGAAAGGTTGAGCTGCTTTCTTGACTCAACGACTGGTTCACTGATGTGGCTTTGTTCCCACTCGTTCACCTGCCTGATCAGCACCTTCCCAACTTGTTGGCTATAACGCTTTTCAGCCCCTCGCGTCTCCCTATTGCTGATGGTCTGGTTCCATTTATCAACCTGGACCACTCTGTGTCCTCTACTGCCGTCGATGAAGAGCTTATGGATGTATTAGCTAGTCAAGATCTTCTTCCAAGTCACCTTACCTCTGATGCCTTACTCTCAGTGGCGTATCCAGGGGGTGTAGGGTGTGTACACCCCCCTTTGCGGTGGAGGTAGGAAGAAAAAGTCTGTCAAAAATATAAGAAACTAATGAATTATGTACTAAAACTGTCTAATTTGTGCTCAGAATGCCTTCTAAATGCGTTTTTGAAGGCTAAATTTTCAAAATTTTCTCGCCCTGGTCGGGCAGAAGCCCAACCAAGCCATTATACACTACTAAGACTTGTAATTTCTGTCAATTTTAAGCTCGGAATGCGTTTTAAACGCGTTTTTGAAGGCTAATTTTGCTAAATTTTCTTACCCTGGTTGGGCAGCGGCCCAACCAGGCACTTTCAAAATTTTACACCCCCTTTCCAAAATCCTGGATACGCCACTGCTTACTCTACCCACCTCTACTCCTCTCCCCCTTATCAAGATGTCCCGAACATCTTGTGTTAGGTAACGCCCCACTCTGCCATACAAAAAGATGCGTCTGTTGGCCTGATATCAACAGCTAATCGCTGATGGCCAGGGCGAGAAATTAAACAAACAAAAACAAACTTAGGTTATGTAAATTACTTTAGTTTTACACTTGGCTACATACACCATCGTTAAGTCAAGTACATAGAGATGCAACCATGATACATACTGTATTGTCCTGAAAAGCGACAATCTTCTGCAAAGAGGCCTGTGCGTGCAGTGTTCTTAGGTCAGGTGTGTTGCACTGGCAGTATTTCTGCTGGTGCTCAACAGAGGGTCTGCACTGGGCACGTGGCTACTTTTCAATCGCTTCAGTTCAGTCTCGTTCATTCTGCGGCAGCAAAACAAGTACCGAATGCCCGTCCTGATTTCCTGATGTCTCAAAGAATAGATTAAAATGTTGGCCAGTGGATTCAAATTCCGGATGGCATACTGTTTACTGCGAATAAAGTAGATGATGCTTCCGAACGCTTTCAGCTTGCTTCTTCCGCCCATCATTTTGCTCAGCACGATCAGTACCCGCGGGAAAATTTCAAAAACTACCGTAACCACACACGTTATTGCTATGGTTACGGTAATGCGTCTTTGGTGTTTTATCCTCCTAGCGTGACCGGCAGTACTGAGGCCTCTGGCTGGGTTGCGCACCAGGTACAGGATCAGCACCAGTACATAGATGCCCACCGATACAGTACATAAGAGAGGTTCTGTGAAATTGTGGTAAACCCAGTCGTGCAGTACGGTAACGCTGTAGCAAGTAGCAGAGAATATCGGTCCAGTCTGGTCCAAAAATGACAGTACTCCAATGGCTAACAGAGGTACCAGGCCGTGAGCCAGCACGCCAATCAACATTCTAACTGCATAGGTTTTTGTCAGTCTCATGTAGAGGAATGGCTTAGCAGTCGCCAGCAATCTGTCCAGAGAAACAACGCACAACATTAAACCATTAGTGTGGGCCTTGAATATGAAGAGCATGTTCCACGGACGCAGGAAACATTGCCAGCGGCTTACTGTAGAGTTCTGCAGGTGGAGGGACATGATAATGTTGCGACCCACACCGCCAGTCAACGCCCCTGCTCCCGTGATGCTGTCGACCAAAGCTAAACCTGAAAATCGAAGACCAAGTCAGAAAGAACGAGAGAGAAACATACAGACAGAGGTGGTCAGTGGTCAGGGGTCCGCCCATCCCGTCGATCCTACAAACATCCCATTTGTTGTTGTGACTTTTTGTTCTTTCGGACTAGGAGTAGCCAACTGCTATAGAGCAGGAAGAGACACAAGGTCCGGCAGCCCGTTTTTTACAACACAACAACCCTCCCCTTTCTGCTGTCGGTGTGTGCAAGAGAGCGCCGATTTGGTTTCCATTTATCTACTTGTCATTGTTGACTTTCGATGGTCTGGGGTTGGGCTTTGTGTCGAGTACTTCCCATCGCCTCGACAGATTTCGAACCCACCAACAACCGCTGGGGATGCCGGGCCCGCCTACACTCAAGGCAGCGAGCTAACCACTGAGCCAACAACGCGACTATTGTCAACCTACTTGTTTTGCGAAAGTTTTTATTTATTTAAAATAAGATTAGTAATGTGGTTAGTACATAAAAGATTACTAGCAGCTGAATCTGTCGTAAATTCTGTCAATCTACTTGCCATCAGCGGCTGTAACATGTATGATAAGAAAACAATCACCTGCGATGATAATGTACTCTTTTCTGCGTCTCAGTGGTCGGTGCTTCAATATGGCCAACAGAATGATTGCATTTGTAGTTAGCAAGACAGCTCCTTGGATGGAATGGACCGCGAACTCCCAATGCAACTTTTTCACTCTTGCTTCGGTGAAGTAAAAGGGTAGAGAAGAGTTCCAAGGCGCCATTCGTGGCAGAAACATTTTACAAACAGCCGAAAATACGTAGCAAGTTGATCGGCAGGCCACAATTTATAAGCGGAAATCTAATTTCGTGCCTCCCAGAGAGCCCGTTGTGTGAGCTTAATTACGAGAAAGCCTTTCGTTGCTCGGGGGAAATTCGGACACTGTTTTTTCAGCTTAGACTGATGAGACATGAACTCACAAACAGCTTTCAACTTCAATTAACAGCCTCCGCATTGGCCTGAAGTGTTCTCTGACAAGAATTGAGTGCAAAATATTGAACCGCAACACCTACACAGCTGGATTCAGCTGTTCAGTAAATTGTTTTGCTTCATTAGCGGTCTGAACAGAGCTGAGCTCGCCTTTCGAGCTGAGCTCTTAATGAGCTACGTAATCTCTAGATACATTCGCATAGACACATGCACGGACGGACTCATCCTTGGTAACCTACGGCCGTTTTAAACTATCGGAACTCCGATAGTTTATCGCTTTTTTGGATATATAAAGCGCATTAGAAGGACGAAAGAAGCAAGCCACTTGTAGGTAGCTGAGGCCAAGTCAACACTGCATAGTCTGGGGCACCCTTTAGAGTTAATCTGGACAGAAAAGTATGAAATCGAAATCTACTATAATTATTTATAAAGCCATAAATCGTTCAGTCCGCCGCACAAACAACTAGCCTTTGATATCTCAGAATTCAACCAAGTAAAACAGTGTTTCATTGCATAACAGCAACCGAATTACATAGATTATTTACCGATTATAGGGAAATAACATAAGCGCCAGTTTTAAAATACATTGTACATGTACATACTGTAGCTTAAGATACTGACGACTTGGTTTGGAGTAGAACTACCACATACGTTGCCATAAAAGACAAGATCTGAAAAGCTCAATAATCATAAATCATGGTTTACACACTGCAAGCAAAAACTGTCTACAGTGACAATAATCTTCTTTGAAACCACAAACATTCCGCCAACTGTAATCCCCGCTGTGTCTTCAAGCTGCTTGACTAGCCATAGCATTTGACTGCTTGTCTAGTAATATGACGCAATTTTATATCCCTAAAACTTTTGTCTTTTCTCTCTACCTGACAATCAAGCTCTGCATCAGCACTGAATTCAGCAATAGTTAGCTTGCACTGGGCTGACTGAAAGTGAGGATTTTTAGAAAATCAACTCTACTTACAATAAGCGAGATACTTCTTTAGCCAGGGCAGCAGCACAACCAATCACCACAAAGAGGCGATACAAACTAAGCCACCACCAGTAGGCGAGAACTAGTTTCATAAACAAACTGTCAGGGCCCAGAAGGATATTGTAACAGAAAATGGTGGAACACGGAATTACAATTAGAAAGTCAAGTAGATAGGCCCAGCGCAAGAACTGATCCAGATTTCTGGTGACAACAACTAGGCTTGCATGAGTCTTGACGAAAGACCTCACGCCATTTAAACAAAAGCTCTGCTCTTTTCTTATAGAGTTGTTGAGAAACCGAAATTCGGCCACAAAACACAGTACCAACTTCAAAATTGTTTTCAACAAAATCAACCACGCCACAAAACTGATCACTATAACTGAAAATTCAAACGGTTTTATGAGTGGAAAAGCGTATTTGGATCGTGTCGAGTTTGTATATTGTACGTTGAATAACTCTAAAGAATAATAAATTGTAGAAACCAACGCGCCGACTGTTGGATAGAACAACAAAATAATACAAACTCGACTGACAGACTTTTGGTAGAATTTTACTCCTTTTTGGCCAGTGGTCGCCAGCAGGCTTTTGTCTACTTCAAGCAACTTCCGCGCGCGATCCCACCAAAGTAGCAAACTTAAGGAAACTGCCATATAAAACGACCATGCAGTGCTGACAATGTCTAACGTTAAGTCAGCAGTTAGCTCTATGAAATGCCATCGTTTTAGTTTGAAGAGTGTGGTTACGGCATTACAGAGAACCAAGAAAACTGCATACGAATTGTAGAGAAACTTAACAGAAGTTAAATGGAAATAAGCTTTTGAAACAAACAGAAAGCATAATTTGCCAAGAAGCACAGTGCTGTGGAACGAACTCTGAAGAGGGGTTAGTTCAGCTGGCATCGTAGGCGAAAATGCCAGTGCAGCTGAGTAGTCATAGCGCTTCAGCTAATATTTACTTCATTGCTTGCTTCATAAATACTGTTAGTGGATTGCAATTTCTGAAATTAAACTGTTTCTATGTATTCTGCTATGGTACGTACAGGTACACCCCGGACAAATGTTATTTTACTATAAAACTTAAGGGTATTTTGCAAATACAGTATGTACAAAAAGGAACAGTTTTCCTTTCGCTGCCATTTCCGCAAATTTTGACCAAATGACCTGAAATTTGAAGAAACTCTGTAAAGCTGTGGGATATTTTATGTGTTAAAATTTCAAGTATTAAGGTTGAAACAGGCTCGAGAAAACGCAGTAGATCTGAACATCTCTCGTTTGAATGAGGAGCACAGAAAAAACAGATCATCCGAATAATTCTTGTTTTCTCAAGACTTTCTGAGTCTCAATGCATGAAATTTTAACTCATAAAATATTCCACAGTTTTGCAGAATGTCTCCAAATTTCAGGTCATTTGGCGAAGATTTGCAGAAATGACAAAAAAAAGAAGAGTTTCTGTTAATAACGCTATTCCTACGTATGGGCATTGAAATTAACAAATTTCACGTTCTTGAATTTGTCATGATTGAGTCAAGCTTCATGCACCAAACTTTAACTTTGACCAACTTTATCACACAAAATTTCCCTTATTTTTACACCTACGTTTCAACTTTCAAAATTTGCCGAAATGGCAGTAAAAAGAAATCTCACCACTTCTTTAGACGCCTGTGGTAAGAAGTAAAACCAAGAATGTTTGGTAAATGAAGAACCACTGGTAAAGCAAAAATTAAATTATGTAAATTAAATTAGAGTTCGTAAATAGTAGAATGAAAGTCCACTGATCAGTGAAGGTTTCAAATGAAAGATTAACGGTATTTGTTTTGGTTTTCTCAAACGTTTAGTTCCATGCCAGTATGAGAACCATTTCAGTAAAATAATTTAAAATATTATTTGCTGACAAATCTACAAGTATGCTATTAATTGCAGTTATAAACACTCCAGGGGTGTACGTACATGCCACTGCAGCACATTTGTCGATGACGATTAATTACTCTAATGTCTGACCATCCTAGAAATTGTTAATTGCAGTGTTCGTTTATTCATAAGAGACCGTTGCCACTCATATAATGGCATGCAGAACAGGAGCCCCCGGAGTCACTATGTATGCGGCGGGTTTTATGCGAAACCGAGCTTCCTACAGAAGGATTTACGGCAAGAGTAAAAAAGAAACTCGCGGTGCCAAACCGAAACCAGAGACAGAACCTGGCGACCTGCTGAAGCCAGCCTCCGATATACCTTTTCTGGCTTCGGCCCCGGCCACGCCGGTGGTGCAGCGCAGTTACCTGGAATTTGTGCGACGTGACGCCCAGGTCAAATCGGCGCCCTGCTCCAGACACCTCACGCCTCAGTCTTCGTCGGAAGGGCTGGGCAACCGTCTGACCGTGCCTGTAGTAGTGAAGACTGACGAACAGAACCAGGTCGAGGAACTTCTGAACATTGGGGACAGCAAACGCAGACCCGGCAGCAAGAAACTGAGGAAGGAAATAAAAAAGATCTTCTTCAGAGCTCAGAAAGCACTAAGCATCAGTGCCAGTGTGGATATTGGAACCCCGCCGGCCACACCTAAAACTGCAACCAACCACCACAGTCCACCTCAGAACGCCAGGGGCTTACGTTTCACCTTTAGTCCAGCTCCAATGCAAGAGAAAGTGATGGCCAGCGCCCAAACCAGTCCTATCACTGAGGTACGCGATATTACTGAGCGCGCAGTCTACATGGGCCGGAAAAATCCATGCGTTAAAAATCCGTACATCCTTAGGGTGGGCTAGAAATTCATTTTTGGCTGACCACAGCTTGGCTTGAGTGTATAGAAAACCTCTGAGCTGAGTAGAATTGGCTGAGATTGAAAATGCAGACTTTGTTGGTCCCCCAGAGATCGCATCGTACCCGGTTATTCTTTACTCTAAACGTTTTTCCGTCCTTCCGTCGCAATAGAGAGGTGTGTGTCGAAAGAAGGCAGTGGATGTGAGAGGGACGTGGCGGTGTGCGATGCAGTGCGGGTTCTAATTTGCTTGTGAGGTGTAAGCAAGGATCGTTTATCGCTGAGAGTGCCAATTTGGGCGGCAGAATTAGTCATCGGGGATTGGTTGAAAGCTTTTATTTAAAGTCTCTCTCGTGTCTGCTAAGCCCATAACTGACGGCCGGCCGCCGTTTTGCACACACAATCACTTCTTTCGACCGAAAAACCAGCTGCCACTGTCAGTGGCACGTGCTCCATCTCCACTAATGAAATTCTTCGTCTTCTCCAGGGTCAAGCGTAAGCCCAAAAAACGCTCCTCCAACCTACGTCAGGCGGCCGACCCGGGAAACAACCGTCTCAAAGTAAAACTGGACTTTATCCCGCGGTCCGCTGCACCGGCCAACCGCTGAATATAAGCTCTTTATAGAAAGCTGCAGTCAACGTCACAGCCGATCAGACTGCACCGGAAGAGAAGGTAGTCAACCGTGAAGAAGAGGAGGATTTGCCAAAAATAAGAGAAGAAGCAGAAGCTGGCAACTATGTCAGACCGCGTCGCCTGCTGCCTTCAACCCCGCAGACAGAGAGAAAGCTGGCGACAGGTGGAACCCCGCCTTCAGAAAAAACTTTCCAACAGCTTGGACTGATTCGCGCAGAACTCGGCAGAATCAGAGAAATCGTACTGGCTAGAAGGTGAGCTGCCGGTTTTAGTTGGTCTCGGTAGAGTCTCCTTCAGCTAATACTGCCTTTGTGTGTAAACATTGGAAATTCCGATATGCATTACTATGCCAAAAATGCGCATTTTTCTTAAGTGTGCGTGTGTGTAGTATTTGGACGGCAAACCTACGTACGTACGTAGGGTATACTTAGAATTTGGATCGGATAGCAGGTGGCTGCTATAAGCACTTCATTACAATGGCAAACACAATACCCTGTTGATAAAAAGACAGCCGCCATTTTTCGAGTTTTTAGGTTCTGCCCGAAATTCTAGCCCGCTGACACTTGGTGAACCTGGGTTTTGGCCATTTGAAATAAAAAATCTCGAATTGGTAGGTCGAAATTTATACTCACTTTACTATATATTAGCCTGTTGTTTGCCAATCTTTATAAATTTTTCAGTTCAACCAATCTTTATGCGACCTTTTATTATTGTCACTTTTAAACTGTTTGTTATTTTGTTAAAGCTACAGTGTACCTTTTTCTTAGGAAGCCCACATCGTGATTAACTGCTAATGTGATAAAATTACCTTTACAGGTAGCCCTTGACTATTAGTGTGTTTACTACCTTTTTTTTATTAATTCAAGTACAGAATCTTTTAAGACAGCCTGTATTCAGTGTTGCCAGGTCTGTAGACCAAAAAACCCCTAAATCAGTGAAAAAATTGCCCCAGAAACCCACCAGAATTTTCAGAATACCCCCAGATTTAAAAATGTACTTTTAGAACTGATGTAAGCTGAATTTCACATTGCAGCATAAGATGGATATGGTAAGAAACAGAAAGAATGAAGGATTTTCTTCGTGCGGCATTATACATAAAAGTAAGAATATCAGGGATTGCATGCACGAAAAGAGCTTTTACTTTTGCAACGTTTCGGCCTCGTACGGCGGCCGTTTATCAGGCGTAATGCCAAGCTGGCTAGGCTAAGCTAAACGGAGAGGCAAGAAAAACAGAAAACAAATAACACCATGAATCAGATCATTGGAAAAATTCTACGCCAAGAGTTTGACAACTGAAGGGAAAGTCTATCATTGATCGCTGCTTGATGATGGGACTGAATGAAGAGGGATTCCTTTGCCTGTAGTCTGGTGGTATCTCAATCAGATTCAATGATCGCCACTCTGTCCCAGGCAATCGTGTGACCAGTCAGAGCCACATGTTTAGCCAATTCAGATGTGTAAGTTTTGCGTAGACGTACGTACGTATCTTTGGTGTTCACTGGAACGAACTGACAGCTTTCGACTGGTTTCTCCGATGTACACAGCATTGCACGATGCAGTAAAAGCTCTTTTCGTGCAATCCCTGATATTCTTACTTTTATGTAGAAAGAATGAAATTTATTACATACAGGTACAACTAAATTCTAAATTGTAATTCTGCAAAAAATCACTCAAATTACGATCAGACAGCAAAAAAAACTACAGACTTACAATGAAATTTTCTAAAACTTTGTTTCAAGTTATGACACGGTTTCAGTTTACTTCACATTGATTATAATATACATTTTTATATAATGCCGGGTATCCACTCAATATTTCTACTTTTTTCATTGTTGCAAAAGAAGTTCTAAAGTTGAGTTTTGATAGCTCCTCATAAAAGCTCTTCAGAATACAGCATGTAAAACCTAGATTTTTTGGTCCACAGATGGATAACATTACATTTTTTCAAACAAATGCGTTGAACATTGATTCATCACTGTAAAAAATAACATTCGATCATTAGTCTGAAGTACGGTTGGACGCATATATGCAATATGCAATATCAAACAATGCATATATGCATGGTTTTTGGCATGCATATATGCATATGCAATATCATATGCATGCAAGATTCCAATATGCAATAGTCATATGCAAATTGACCCTTATATCAAAATTTTGCATATTTTTAGTTTGCATATTTTTGTCCTAGGTGTCGCTGACTTTTGGTGCTATATACTTATGTTCTGAAGAACGGTAAACGATTCAAATACAGTGTTGGCCATAAAAAGAGCGCCTGATCTTTTTTCGAGTTTTCTGAATGATTTCAAATGGCCGCCATTCTGTCATTTTTCAACCGAATGAAAAGATTTTTGGAACGATTATTATTATTTGTTAAGAGCTTGTTTTGGCCAAGTCCTAGCCAACTTGTAAACGCACAGGTTCTGAATCTGTTAGGCATTTATACAAAATGGTTCATATACATTTTAGCACGAAAGGAAGTGAAAGATTTTTCAGACATGACTTTTAGGCATTTTATAAAAGCTAGTTTGAAAACTGCATATTTCGCTAGTTTTATGTTGAAAGATAAAGACGTCTTTACCGTAATTTGGGAGAAATATTTGCGTTTCTTTGAATTTTCCAATAATCAAGGGAATAATAATAGCCACTATCTTAAATTCCAAGCACCGAGGTAAACTGCTCTACATAAGCACGTTTAGGTAACAAAGATCCCAGCCCAGCTGCGTGAATTGTTTATTAACCCATATCTGTGTGTTCAACTAACCATATTTGAAAAAATAAAAATGTTCGAAAAAAAGTCCTAGCCAACTAACCTTCTATTATTGCCTCGAGTTATATACCCTTCCGAAAACAATGGACCCGAATTTTCAGACGTCCATTTTGAACGAACATATCCACGTACTTGAGAGCCTGAAGAGCTAAGCTTTTAACACAACCGGTTAAAATCTGGCGGATTTTTACTTTCAGTCAAGGTGAAAAATTAGCATTGTCCAAAATGAGGGTGGTGCCCTCTAAACATAAAGCACGGCTGTACGGCCTAATTTAGGTGTTCATTGTGTTACCTTAGTTGAGGCAAACTAAAACTGGAAACTAAAACTAGAACTAAAAATCTGTCAGATTTTAACCGGTTGTGGTTTATACCAAATTAGATGGAACAAATTTGAACATACAAACAGTAATTTAGCCAAAAATTTTTAATGTCAACCATTTTTTATCTGAAAATTTCGAAATAAGCTGGTCTTTCATGCCAAACTGTGTTTCCCCTCTTGTTTTTTTCTAGATGAGGTCTGTGTCTGTAAAATAGGTGTGCCTAATAAATGCTGAAGATTGCATAGACATTCCAACCAAACTCGAAAATGCTTGGAAAACGTCCAGTTATCGATTTCAGGCAGCCTTGATAAAAAATATGCAAATATGCAAAAAATATGCACATATCTCATTTTTGCATGCATATGATATATGCAATATCAATATGCACTGCAGATTGCATGCATATATTCATATGCAATATCATATGCATCGCAAAAACCCGATATCATCCAACCGTAGTCTGAAGAAGAATATTCTCCAAAATCCCCAAACCCCCGCCGCGTCGTTGGCTCAGTGGGTAGCTCGCTGCCTCTGGGTCACGGCGGCCCCTGCATCCCTAGCGGTTGTAGTGGTTCATCCTCTCGGCGCGGCAAGTTTCTTGCTGCAAAGAGTTGGTCGTCGGCACAACGCTCCACCCAGGCCACCGAAAACTGGTTACAGTGAGTAGGTAAAATGGGAACCAACTGGATCTGCCGTTGCACCGAAAGCCGCTCCAAAAAGCATGCCGCGTTGGAGGGAAGATCAACGACGTCAGGAGCTGTCTGAGAGACCAGCAATAAGGCTGATACCGGTTTAGTGCCACTGGCCGGGGCGGCCGTTGGGAGCTGTCAGCACCATGACGTCACCACGCCAGGCACTCTCTTAGTACCTGGCGCCCAACAGCATGGCTTGAGTGGCTTGGCAGTGAAAGAAGGGCAAACGTCCGAGATGACGAATCACGGGGAAGCGAAATGGACCTCGAGTCTGATCGCAGGCCGTAAGGCCCCCCGCACATCGGATCGGATCGGATCCCCAAACCCTCGAAAAATCCCCTAAATTTTAACAAATTCCCCCAAAAATACCCCCAACCCCTAAAAAATTTCCAAATGCCCCCAGATTTGCACCCCCCAACCCCCAGATGAAAATTTCACCCCCAAATGGTGACAAAATACCCTCAGATTTGGGGGTAAAACCCCCAACCTGGCAAGGGAACCCTGTGTATTTTATACTGCAAACAAACCACACCTCTAACTCTAAGGCTAAGACTACAATGTAGATTTCTAACATTTTCAGGAAATAAAATTCGTATAATAATTGATTGATCAGCAAAATTTTTGATAGGTCGGCTAGTGAGATACGTATAAAGTGAGATATTTCGGGACTGCAATTCGGATTGTATAACTAGAGATATGAGAACCAGGATCTCGAAGAAAGGCTAGCGGGCTAGAATTTTGGAAGAATTTACTAATAGACAGAACAATAATTGCGTCAAAAATCTTTCAATTCCATCCAAAATTAATGGAAGGGGAGCCATTTGATTCTTTTACATCTCGAAAAATGCCCTAAATTTTTCGCTGTCAGTAGATGTACACTTCTCTGTCCGCTTAAAATGATTTTTCAAAGCAAAAAATACTCATAGCCGGCGGCCACGGACTCTAAGGAAATTTAGAACAAAAATAAAAAGTAAAAACTGCAGAATTTGAACATACTCCTAAGTTCGTAGTTGGCAAGCCTATTATTGTTTTATCTCCTTAGGACAGACCGTCTAAAGTCGGATTTTCTAACGGTGGCTAACCTGCAGCAAATTTGCGACGGATAGAAACACGACTTTCGGTGGGCGTCAAATTTGTCCGACGGTAAGCTTTCGGAGCCTCTGACGGGGCGGAGCCTCGATCGATTGACTAAATCGGTTCCTTACTTCGAGATTTCCGACTTTAGACGGGACATGTTTGTTGCTTCTCCTAACCGCTTCCTAACCGTGCATTTGGCAAACCGTGCTTTCTCCTAACTGCTTCCTAACCGTGCAGTTTGGCAAGCGTTCAAGTGGGCGTGGTGACGGTAAGGATTTAGTACCAGCCCACAAATGGGCGGGGGGCAGACGGTAAGCATTTTCGAAATTGCAAAGTCGGAAACTACTTACCGTCAGGAAACTACTCCAATTGGAGTAGGGTCAACGCCAACCGGTTATTTGTTTTCGCGAATATAATTTTCCTGTGCGTTGTGACTTACAGACCTAACCTGTTACGGTATTTTGCTCACTGATTTTGGCTTTGAAGTTTTGATCCGTAGGGTGCCTTCCGTTCCGTTCTGATTCGTGGGTGCACAACGTAGACAGACATTATATATTCGACAGAAAAACTGTAAAATTTTCATCTGTTTCATATAGCGTTCCGGCGTTATATCGATATCGCTAAGGCGACATATCGACCCTTTTCCCAATATCGATATCGCGATATTTTTTCTGTAGAAAACGAGGAAAAAACAAAATTTATACTACGTTTATTTCTCTGGAACAGTCAAAAACCAGTTTTTCCTAGACACGTCAGAAATCGATGGTATAGTCAAAACCTACAGTGGCATTGATACAATGTAGCTCTCAGAATCAGAACCATCAATTTCTCGGCATTCTCAGCTTTCAGACGGCAACGCTTAGGTTCTTAATGGCTGTAGTAACACTGAAGAGCTGCTCACTCGGCACACTTGAAGCAGGAGGGCAGAAACAGACATGCACTAACATAGCATCTCGGCTGAGGGGATGGTAAATTTTAAATCATGAGGGGTAGCCAGTGTGGTGCATTTTGAAAATTTGAAACTAGGTAAAGTAATACTAGGTAAAGTTGTCACCTAAAAAACTAGGTAAAGTAATACTTGGTAAAGTTCTCAGCTAAGAAACTAGGTAAAGTAATACTAGGTAAAGCCCAGAAAAACTACTAGGTAATACTAGGTAAACCTAAAACGCTCGAAATCAAGTCAAAATATTATTTTTGGTTCAATGGAACAATGATGAACTTAGTGGAGTTAAAATTTACCAAATTTGACACATTTCAAGTAAATATTTGTATTTTATTGATCAAATAAGTCAGAAATTCATTCTCTGTGCCACTGTAATTGTGGCAAAGCCGGAAATTTGAAGGTTTGCTGACTGAGAAAGCCTCGCATAACTGAAAATATAAAACTAGGTAAACTTGTTCTACCTAGAAGTAAAGCCCATGTGCGCAAAGCTTGTAATCTCTGAACGCCACTCTGTCTTTGATCATTTGGTGGGCCATCATGGTTTATTATCTCAACGCGAAAGATAAGGCCACGTAAACTACGGTAAGCTACGCAAACTACGCCGCCGATCTTACGCAGCGCTCAATGCTGGAGAGAAAAATAAAGACAAAAAAGAAAAATCTTTTTTATCGGATTCAATCAGAGGAATCGAGCCGGTTGAGGAAGGAATTATTGCATTCGCATAATACACACAGTCAAAAAGTAATTTTGTGCGTGGAAGGTGCTAAGCTGGCTAACAACTCTTCTTTTTATTATTTTTATTCGTTTCTTCACTTCGGTCGGCGCCAGCGCTGCAGAGTGGGACAGAGAGAAAGGAGTGGTTAGGTAATAAGAGCAGCTAAGCTTCAATGGATTCCTAAGGTAATACGTCGCCTTCCTAAAATACGTATTCTGCTTGTTCTTTTGCATTTTTATGTTCGCTATCTTCGTCGTTTATTTTTTTCCTCCGAAAAAACAATGGCGGAAAATAGGGCGGCTGTTCTTAATTTCACGAAGACCGGCCCCCAGCGTGTTTGATACTGTAGCTCATGTTTTGTCAATTTGAAATGGATTTGGATTAAAAACGGAGCTGTTTTCAGAGATTACAAGCTTAAGTAGAATACGCTTTACCTAGTTATGTGGATCTAAAGCTAGGTAAAGTAAAACTAGGTAAAATTGAGTAACCGGCAACTACAGGGTGTCCCAAAAAAAATGACAACATTTCTTTTTGCTGCCATTTTCGCAATTTTTGACCAAATTGTCTGAAATTTGAAACATAAGTGTCAAAAAAGTGGGAATTTTATGTGTTAAAATTTGGTGCATTAGGATTGACCCAGTCCTGAGAAATTCAACAATATATAAAATTGAGAAATTTCAATTAAATGTAGAAACAGCATCAAAAATGGAAACTTTTCTTTTTGCTGCATCTTCTTTAATTTAGGTCGGAATTGGATGAAATTTTGAATATATGCGCAGAATAACGGGTTGATTGTTAGATCAAAAGTTGGCGCATGAACCCAGCCCAGCTCTTGACATAAAAAATCCCGATCACAATACAACGACAACATTGATTTTCGCGCCCCTTAGCTGTAATGAAGCTCCTGTAAGCGTAGTTCAGTCTGTCACCCCAAACATGCTAAGAAATGTTTATGATGCTTATGGGAAACGGTTGCAGCAGTGTATTAACTCAAACGGAGATCATCTGGATGGTGTTTCATTCCTTAGTTCTCAGAGTTTGCACGTTCTTCATTTTGCTGCAGTAAAAACTCTGATTTTCTTTAGTTTCCAAGAACTAGCGATATGGACTGATTAATGCCAGAACTTTTAACCTACAAAATATCTGCGCATATATTCAAAATTTCATCCAATTCCGACATAAATTAAAGAAGATACAGCAAAAAGAAAAGTTTCCATTTTTTATGCTGTTTCTACATTTAATTGAAATTTCGCAATTTTGTATATTGTTGAATTTCTCAGGACTGGGTCAATCCTGATGCACCAAATTTTAACACATAAAATTCCCACTTTTTTGGCACTTATGTTTCAAATTTCAGACAATTTGGTCAAAATTTGCGAAAATGGCAGCAAAAAGAAATGTTGTCATTTTTTTTGGGACACCCTGTAGGTAAAGTAAATCTAGGTACTTTTCCCGAATATTAACTAGGAAATACTAGGTATACAGTACCTAACCTAGTTACCTAGTTAGTTACCTAGATAAAAAGTGCACCACACTGGGTAGCACCGGTTGATGCGGGTGGTTGAGGGGATGGCAACCAAAAATCTCTTAAAATCAAGGTTGTTTGGCTTATTTACCGTTAAAATGGATTAAAATATGCTACTGTGTATGAGCTCATTTATGCCTAATCTAAGCATACTTTTATCTTAATTTTCAGTACGAAATTCTTCCAAAAAATCCTCAGTGGGGTAGCAGCGCGGCCGGAGGGGGTCAACCTTTCCACTGCAGGGCTTCAGAAGTGCTACTAACATTGTATCTTTTCTGCGATTTCCTACTTTATTAATATCATATTGCTGATTGCATTAGTGCTTGACTTATATTATAGCAGTGAGACCAAGCGAGAGCAGTTGTTTTCTCAAATTTTCAGATTTTCTGGCGTAACTACAAATAACGATCGATATTGAGCTGAAAATATCGATGTCGATATCGAATATCGTCGGATCGTCGGAACACTAGTTTCACATTAGGAAACAGCCGAGCTTCTTTAAATTTTGGCTTAGACTACAAACCGCGCTCAATCTCTCGCCGAATAAATTTACCTGCGTTACATGCATGTATACGTATACGATGTATGAAATGAATTACGCATGTTTTGGCGTTTTTGGAATTAGTTTCTCATCTCGCTGCGCTTATATACGTAAGTCATTTTGTTTTGGTGACCAAACGAGAACAAATTCAAATTCATCTTTTTGAGCTTTTAAATGAAAAACTACACTTGATTACAGTATTTTGGTTCAAGTGCTGCGTACTGTACGTGTACACAGGATGGAGAAGTAGTTTTTGACAGTTTTTATGGCTTTTTGCTCTTCTGATGTTGTAAACAGTAGGTGCCTATGTAGGTTTAGCAAAAAATGGATTAGGACTCAAACGTAGGTGCATACAATGTACTGTAGATATATGCAGACATTGGCTAGTACTATATTTCGGCTAAAGGGGTGGTAAATTTTCAAATCGCGAGGGGGAGTAGCGGCGACTGATGGCGGGTTGAGGGAACGGTTTTTGGCTTGTTTTTCATTAAAATAGGTTAAAATATGCTATCTTAGCTCATTAAGCCTAATCTAGGCACAGTTTTATGTACAAAGTTCTTCCAAAAAATTCCTGAGAGGGTAACGGCGGCCCGAGGGAAGTAGGGCAGAGCCTGAGGGGGTCAACCCCGCTCAACTCCCGGTTGCCTATTTGAATGACAAGTCTGTGTACCTGCTACCTGTGTTGCGTAGTAAATGCAAATCAGAAAATTCGCGGGGAAGTGAAAGTAAAAAGTTTTTATCCATGATCAACTGAGATTTGAAATCGGCCAAAAATGAAAACCGAATTTTTTACCCTCCAGAATGTCTGAAAGGCGTATAGACTAATTGTTCAAAATTCACATTTGCCTGCCGAACGTACGTAGATAGGAGGGAGAAAGGAGAGGTAGTAATTTAAAAGTGGCGCGTTCTGAGAGTGGGATGCAGTAGGCGGCGGCGGAGTCGTATCGATCCAAGCGCAAGCGAGTGGTCTAGACTGAGACGGACGTCGCTGTCGGCGCCGCACCATGCCCGCATGGCTTCTGCGACCCATGACCTCCAGCCGCCGACCGAGAACGAACAAAGAGTCATCAACGAGTTCACCCAACTGCTCGAGAAGTCTAAGCAGCTCTTCAACGGAATCCGGTCTGCTTTCTTGCTGATTTTTGCATATTTTGCGTCTTTTTGCAGAGATTTGCCACAGCACGGCACGAAGCAATGGCAGGGCTATTTCGGCCGTACGTTCGACGTCTACACGCGTCTGTGGAAGTTCCAGCAACAACACAGGTTTGTGGCTGGTGTGTAGGTAGGTAGGTAGTAGGTGCGTGTGGGCTGATTGAGTTAGGTCTGCAGCGCAAATAGGCATTATTGGTTGCGAGAGACAAGACGTGCAGCCAAATGAGAGGCGTTGCGTGGAGGCTCCCAGAGCTATTAACAGCGCGGCCAATTGGCTGACGGCCGTTGCTAATTTCATTAACTTCTATTAAGCATGCGTCTTGGCGCCGGCTAATGGGGACTGGTGGGTTCTTTGCCGGCCGGGTGCGGGCAGGGCCGGTGCAATAAAAGCTCAGCATGTCTAGTGTGTTTGTAAGCTGTTCATTATTGATTGTGCGCAGCGTGCCCCGGCGTGGAGTGCTTAATTTTTAATCACTTGATAGGGCGCCTAACAGGTGTGTGTGCATGAGAGAGAGAGAGAGAGAAAGCAGAAAGTGCGTATACGGACGCCTTACTCAAGACTTAATTGAATGAACGTCAAGCCACCAACTGAGCTGGGGACCGGCCAAGGCTTTTTGACAGATAGTGCAGAGAATGTGTTCCACGCATGACAATTCGCTCGATAAAACCGGCCGCACGCCGCCGCCCCGCGACTGATTGAGACATTAGATGCCCGACGCCTATACACACCCAACACATAACCGGTTCACCATTTCCTCCCAATTACCCTCCTCCCACACTCAGATGCACCTCCACCCACCTATACAGCAGCTTTTCATTTCATATAAAATCAGTCTTTGCTCTACTAGTAATAAATCTATTTCTTAACAGGAAGATCTAACCAAATTTTGCAGATGTTGCACAAAAGTTGGGAGTTTCCGTTTCTGTCAGCCCAGCTCTGACAGTCTTTGAAGTGTCAAATAAATAATGCAAGATTCTTTTCAGTTTATGTTCTGGGCATTTCTCTTTCCAAAATTGTAGTTATGGAGGTCTACCCAAAATTGCTTCCAAACTTCGCTTTCATTTAACCTAACACGCCACAACTTCTGCAGTCTCATGTACATACGTGTGTAAATGCCAAAATTTTTTTTTGAGAATTAAGAAAAAATAGATAGTTTAGAAAGAAAACGTGACACATACTTTTTCAGGCAAATCTTGGACACACATTATGGGTTGAAGCGCTGGCAGATAGGTGAAATAGCATCGAAGATAGGTCAACTTTACTACCATTATTAGTGAGTGTTCTGTTAACGTACTGGATTGCTGTCTAATGCGTTGGTTTAGTCTGCGCACCAGTGAAACCAGCTACCTGTTAGAGACTTTTTCATTTTATTCAGCCATCAGGTCTAGAGCCTATTACTCGCGAGCCACCAAGGAGGACAAGTACCAATGGTTTTGCTGGTTTTTTGCTTCTTCTTCCGCTCTTCTTTTTCAACCGACTTCCATTTTAGGCCGGATCTGATGGTCAAAAAACTTCGCTACTATGCACGTTTTATTGTAGTCTGTTTACTGCTCAAGAAATTAAAGTTAGTCAGAGATTTAGTGAGGGTGAGTGAGTGTGGCGCATTTTCTACTTCCGCCATCGTGATGGAACTGACACTTTTTAGCACATTGGGTCGGTGTGCTTAAAAGTGCCAGTGACATCATGCTGACAGAAGTATAAATGCGCCTTTAGTGCGTCTCCTGTTGCATGTCGGCTTTTCAGGAGCTCTCTAGACAAGTAGAAGATTATGTAAATACGTATGATCCCGAAGATCAGCTAGAATGGAACCTTATCCTAACGGAAATTAAGAGCTTCGTCGAGGTATCGATCTGCAGGCGCCAATTGCCTGGCCTCAGGAAACTGGCCATTTGCTCATAACTGGCCAAACTTTTCAGGCCGACAACATAGTTAGCATCGTTGACGTAGACAACTCGACCGTCATTCTCAGTCACCGCCTCACGCCCTACAACACGCCTCCGTTGGAGAAGGGCGTGCCGGTCTGGTGCAGTCTACAGGAGGTGATTATAGTGGGCAACTGCCTGGATCAGGTACTGTACGTACGTACGTACACGTGTATGACAAGTGGCGGCCGCAGTCGGTGCATGTTTGAGTTAATGGCTATTGATCGCCGGACGCCACTCATGCGTCCAGGCTTCATTAGCACAATATGAGGGCAAGTTAATCGGTAGTCCGAGGTGACAATGCCGCCCCGCTTTTCTCGCTAAAAAACTGAATTTCCTCTTTGTCGGGACCCTCTGCCTGTCTCGCACCAGTTCTGCCAAGCTCAACTGGACGCCTGAAGGCACTGGAAATGCAAATCTGACCACTGTAACATAGTAGGACGATATCAAATGATATTGAGGGGCTGACCTCTACAACTAGGGCGGTAATCCCTGAAACAATCCCGAGCACACCTACTGTATGTACAGGGTCCGTCAAAAAACAACCTCCGCAGGTAGCAACCGCAAATCTCAACCGATTTGAATGAATCCTTTTCTAAATTAAAGATAAATAAATTTTTGAAAGCTTGATCAAATTTTTATTAAGATACTTTGCTTAGTTTCAGAGGTACAATGTATTTGCGTTGCCCGCAAAATCAAAACAGATTGTGGCAATGAACAAGAGTGACTAAAATCAACCCAGCAGATTTTTTACTTTTGCAACCTTGAATTTCAACCGATTTGAATGATCCGTTTTTTGAATGAAAGATTGATATATTCTTGAAAGATTGGTGAAATTGTGGTTGTTGAGTTGGGTTTTGAGATATTTGCCCTCAAAGTCAAAACAGGTTTTGGCAAAGAGCACGAACGATTCCGTTGCACTTCACAATAAAACAAATTTCTACTACTGAGGACTAACACGACTTTACTGGTGAAGTGAACCAAGCGTGTGTGTCAGTAATAAAGTCTCTAATAGCCCTCAGCGGTAGTAGGAATCCGTTTTATTATGAAGTGCAACGGAGTAATAAAAATCCCTCTTGTTCATTTCCAAAATCGCTGTTGTGACTTTGAGAGCGAATATCTCAGGAACTAAGCAGCGTACATTAATAAAGATTTCAGCAATCTTTTAAGAATTTAGTTATCTTTCATTTAATTAAGGATTCATTCAAATTGGTTGAGATTTGCGGATGATACAGCGAAAAATCTTCGGGTTGTATTTTCACGGACTTGTATGTCAGTAGGGGGCAAAAGATTGAACGCAACCCTGTCCTCCACAAGGAAAGCTGACTTCTCGCTGATTTGTTGGAGGTACGTAATTGGCAAGTGTTAGACATGACTGCATTGCATAGCTTGACTGCGTAGCAATGCAGTTGCGAAGAAACTATAAAAATCGGTGGGCGGGGTTGAGTGTACATAGCTGGTAAGGGAGCTGTTGCATGTACGGTTGAGTTTCAGGTGAAGTGCACGGAGCTGAGTCTGGACATGTTCTGGCTGCTGCAGGCCCTGGAGCGTGAGCCTCACGAAGAGTTGACGGCAGGGGTCAGTAACAGTTCGCACCATGACTCGTCGCCTGCGCCCGGTCGCTCCCCCTATGTTAGTAGTGATAGTCTCTTTTTGATCATCGTTCTTTCGTTCACGTTTTCTCTTGTTTATGGCCAGTGGACGTTGCTTAGAGCTGTGGTCTCGTCTTAGATGGCCCTTGGTTGCCAGTCATTGTGGTGAATGAACTTTGCTCTCTGGGACAAGCTCTCTCTGCACTTTCTCACGGTGCCACTGCTGGCAGCCCAGCCTCAGTGTCGTGCTTGTCTCTAGTTCTTTGTTGTTCACTGGCACTGGCAATTTCAGGGGAGCACTGGCGACCACTAGCTTTCTACGCAACCGTCGTCTCTCTCTTCACTGCCTCTACACTCTTTTTTTCAGGACGATGCTTTCATGCGCACCACTGGCAAGGAGAATCCGCACAAATACTTGCTCTACAAGCCCACCTTTGCGCAGCTACTGCTCTTCCTAAGCTCAGGTCGCTCTCTCACTCCTTTGCCTCCTTCACTCACTGCTCAACTCTTGATTGCAGGGTTTCGCGAACTACCCCCCAATGGCGCTATGCTTCTGTACATATCCGCTGATGGCGCCTTCAATGCTAGCCAGAAAAGCAGAATGACCTCCCGTATGCACTCTCCTCATCTGATTGCTAACTATGACAGTGCTTTCCAATACAGAGGCCTATGATATGGGTGGTGCAGCAACGAACAGTCGCAAGGAGAACGTTCCGGGCGAACACCATCAGAACCTTCGAAAGCCAACTCCGCAGTCTGCTCGGGACGTGCACTGGTCAGTTCACCATTGATTCATCAGTACTTCAACTGTGAGCTGCTGTTTTCAGTATCCACCCGGGTGACTTGCATGCGTTTCTGCGCAAGCCCTTCTTCCTGGTGGTCGACAGCGACAATAGTTCTGTGTTTCTGGGATTGCCCAATTTGTTCGGCCAACCGTGCGTCACTATAGTTTCTCCTGTTGACTTGCCACCCTATTTGCTTGGTAATGGCAGTGAGCATTCTGACTGGTACACTTACAAGCAGTGTTACAGAGCAGCCCAAGCGCGGTTCGCTGTTTTCATTGTTCCTTCACAGCCCACTCACTGCCTTCTGCTACATCTGCAACATCTCTGAAATCTCCATCGCTTTGTGGGACAAGTGTCAGGCGCACATTGATAAGTTTGTGTGCGATGCAGGCAGACTGCTGGTACGCTCGCAGTCCATTGGTAAACTGCATGCTGGTGTAATCGTAGTGAGCTGTGATCAGCAGTTTCAGTTGCAGATAGGAGCTTCATAGAGTTTTATGGCGATGACTTCCTTCGTCTGCTCATTCTCCGCTTCATCTTTTGCAGCTGCACTCTCAGACTGCACAGAAGTTTCAAGGTGATCTCACTGACTGACTGACTGACTGACTGACTGACTGACTGACTGACTGACTGACTGACAGTTTCAGTCGAGTCCAGCCTTTCATCCACACTGCCATCCGCCGATTCCTGAAGGCGAAGTGCTGCAGCACCCGAGTTTGACACGCCTGATCATCGACTTGGCCTGCATCCTGGACGTGTTGTCGGCGTTCAGGGAGGCCGAGGAGACCATATGCTGATGGTGAAGGTGGTGTAGATGGTGTTGAGTGAGTATGCAGGGTCAGTGGCCACAATCCCCGAACAAACGCACTTACTTGGCAAACGACGGTGCATTGGGATTTTGTTTGAAATTGCTCCCGTTTTCTGCTTTCATTCCATTCTTTCGAGTCCTTATCAAGCTTTATCATCAAGCTGCTGTTTTGCATTCCAGCCAGTCTGATGTGATCTGCCGTGTTTTGTGATCATCCTAACTACTGCTCGTTTCGGTGGGTCATTACTTCTGGTTTGCTCAAACGTTTGTCTTCTATTCTCTAGTACTTGTGTACAAAACAAGTACATTAAAATTAAATCACAACTTTTGTTATACAGTTGTTTGATATCCTTTAAAGTTTTAGCCATAGAACTTCTGATCTTGAACTAAGTGCCCAAAAATGTACGATTTTCGTAGACATGTTAGAGTAGGGAATAACCAGACGTATTGATCGGTCTGTTTGGTTCCTCAGTATTTGGCTTGGATAAGTTTGGTTTACTCCTCTTTGATGTTTGTTCTATGCTCTAAACTGTGATACGGTGAGATTTCTGTATACCAGTGCTGTATCTGTCGTATGAATTTTCTACTCGCGTTTTTGGCGATTTTTTAGAATAAACTGCATACATTTGGAGATACGCCCCTCTTTTTTAAATGAAGTCTCATTACCTCCTAATAGAGATGTGCACGGGTAGCTTTTTTCCGGCCCGGCCCGGGGGGCCTGAAATTGGTGCCCGGCCCGCCCAAAATCCGGTCCGGCCCGTTAATTTTGCTTTGTCTTACTAAATTTTTGAAAATTTGGCATGAATTTTCAGATTAAAAGCTAAATTTCATGTTAAGCTTTGGAAATTGGCATTTTAAAACATCGAATTTCAAATTTATGCTTGCGTTTAATTAGAGTGCGAACTGGTATTAGGTTGTTTTCCAAAATTGGATATTGGGGTTTTTTGTCATTGATAATTATACACAATGTACTAATACAATACAATGTACGTTACATATCCAGGGCAGTGGGGGTGGTTGACACCCTTTTTAAAGCCAGACGCAGAAGCTCAACCCTATAAATCAAACTGTGCACTTGAATCTAATCCTGAGCTCCAAATTGAGGCTTAAAATTAAGTTGGTCGGCAGGTGGGGTAAAGGCTTGTGTACAAACGGAACCAAGGCTGAAATTACTGTTAAAATAATTCTGCATACGGTAGAACGGCGCGTATTTTGAATTCATTTGGGGCAATGCTAAGCTAATCAAGGTGTTCTTTTTTGTATTCTGCTGTTCTTTATACATGCCCGACGGGCATCAAAATCGGGCCCGGCCCGGGGGGCCTGAAAATGGTGCCCGGCCCGGCCCGTCCAAAATCGTTGACGGGCATGCCCGGCCCGTGCACATCTCTAGCTCCTAATAGTTGAACTGCTCTAGACGTCTAAATTGTTTTAGAAAGGTTGCTGTCGCCCTTAGATTGTTGATTTGACTCCTCGGCTCACAGACAAGTCTACTACAGCTGCGAGTGTACTTCGCTTGAAACGCTTAAGTGAAACTTGAATCTGTTATACGTAGTATCACCAGTTATAGCCACTTTACGGTGACTTATCATTACAACGAATAACAAGCTCCAGTGTTTACGCAAATCCAAGCTAAGAATTTTCTGACATCAGTCCACACGCCGCCTTCTAATTCTGCATTCGGACTATTCTGAACTCTAATGCACTGTTCACCGAATGCTACCGTTCCAACCACTGCTAAACGATTATCGCGCAATTTCTGCAGCAACGGACTGCCCGAATCCCCCTAAAAGCTTCCGATATGTTAGACAAACACCAACCAGGCTGAATACCCTGCAGACATCCTTCCGAAATTCTTTGGTGCAGACGGTATCATCGGGCACGCGAATTGACTTAGTCTGCATCGTTCTCCATCTCTCTTTGCAGATTTGCTTATTTTCCGGCTGGAGCCGAAGCCACTGCAGCAGGTTGTTGGTTCTGCTGTCAACTAAAGCCCACGCCCTTCAACACCTGCAAGCGAGACTGAGCACCTCTCACGCGTCTCTCCCCATCCATGACTGAACAACTGTCCCTGGCCAAACCGCAAGTCGGCACTGGGCAGACAGACGAAACCGATCTTTCCGCTGGCCAACAGTCTGTCTGGCACGTCGCTAGCTAATTCCAACAGGCCTATGTCAGATCCGCTCTGAACGCAGTCCAACGATTGCGAGCCACCACTGCCGTAGCTGGGATGAGCCAGTTTATTCACTACATCTATTTTGTAGCCTTCTGCTTTTCTTAGGGGCCGTCCATAAACTACGACGTTCAGAGAGAGGGGGTGGGGGTACCCCGAAAAACGTCGCAGAACGTCGGAGGGGGGGTGGGGGGTTGAGGCAAAACGTTGACGTATTTTAGGCCTTTTTTGGTAAGGTTTGACGATTGCAAAATAAGCAAGAATGCAGAGAAAGTCAAACGGTTTTGACACATTTTTGTAGTTGTACAACATATTATGTTAGCGTGATTTGTACAGGGTGTGCAAAAAAACAACCCAGCAGATTTTTTAGTGTAGCAACCGTAAATCTCAACCGATTTGAATAAATCTTTTTTTGAATGAAAAGACAAATAAATTCTTGATTGGTAGAATTTTCGTTAAGATGCTCTGCTTGGTTCTCGAGATATTTGCCCTCAAATTTGAAACACTGATTTTGGCAATGAACAAGAGTGATCAAAACAACCCAGCAGATTTTTTACTGTGGCAACCGCAAATCTCAACCGATTTGAATTACTCTTTTTTAACTGAAAGTTAAATAAATTCTTGAAAGATTGGTGAAACTAACTGGTAAATACGTATGTGCACAGGCACAAATTTTTCTATTATTCATTTGTGATTACGAAGTCAGAAAAGCAGCTTCAGATTTTGAACCAAAATTCGAAAATTTTATTTCGGGGGGGGGGGGTTCCTCCCAAACGTCGTAGTTTTTATGGGGGGTGATGATGAAAACGTCGGTAAACGTCGGAGGGGGGGTGGGGGTGCAAAATTTTGAATTTTTGAACGTCGTAGTTTATGGACGGCTCCTTATTGATCCCAGATGCGCAGTAGTGTGTGCTCTGAATTCTGCTGAGTTTCTGAAAGACCTACGGATTTTGTAGTGACTGCTAACTACTAATTTTTGGGGTTTTATGACGTCATCAAGACTTCAAATTGACTACGACTACATGTTCAGATTTAGTGACTACAAATTGACTACAGTTGAATTAATTAATTAATTAGTAGTCGGCAATTTCTGGAATTTACAGTACTTGGTCATAACATGCACATTAGCCGTTTTTGGAACAGAAATGGTGCCATCGGTCGGGTTTTCGTTAACTGTGCTGTTTCACTGGTTTTCACATTTTTTGCCATTCAAAGAAGTTTTCCTCAAAGCTCGGGGTGCCTCCAGTAACCATTATTTAAAGGCTGAATGGTATACTTAAAGAAGAGGCGCCAAGAGAAATTCAAGTCTACCAGTGGATACGGCGTTTTCGAAGGGGCTCCACCCCAGTACTGTTGATAGAATGAAGTGGTCGGCCGGCCGTGCACTTTTAGCAATCAGCTCTTGAACAATGGTTACTATAGGTAGGTAGTCCCAGTTTGTGGGAACTAAGCATACATACATTTTCCATTCCGAATTTGAGGCAAAATCCATTAAAAAATAAAAATATTAAAAACTGAAGAAACAGGAGAAAATTGCAGTGTACTCTACAACTCGCTCACTTTAAACTCTTACAGTACCCGACTCAGTAACTTGTTTTTGCCCGGCGACCTGCTAATCGATCGGCCAAAGCGCCTTCTTTGAAATGACACCAATTGCAAAACTATCGCTCGGCTCAAACTAAAAATAGAACTAAATTCCCGTTTTTTATTGAACAACCTGTAGGTCTATTCCTGAACTCATAGTTCAGTACCAAGTAGTGCGTTGCGTACTTTTCGTACCTGTCATAACATCGCGGTCCCAGTACACAGTGTCCTGCAGTGAGCACATGACGCTTGGTAATGAGTGAACCGCCACAGAATGAGGGGTCGTTGTAATGGGAACTGCGCAAGTCAACCGCCCAGGGGAACTGCCCTACAGAGGCTGTTTGCCCATTTAACACTTTAAATTTGGCGCTTGTTTTCACGCTGCTTTTGCCGCAGACTTGCCGTATCCGCTCGCTTTCCGGTTCTGAGATCTTGTACATACAGGTGACAGGTTGGAAAACTAATGCACCGATTATCAGGAAGCTAATAGAACTGAGAAAGCAGTCTGCCATTGAATACCTTTCTTACTTGTCCAAGTAAAAGCACTAATGGAAACGCAAGCTAAAACAATTGCAGAAGAGTGCAGCAAGAATTTTAAAAAGCCATCGGAGCAACAACACTGTTGTATTCTACAGTAATCTTGCTACTCTGCTCCTACTAAGCACAATATGAATATGCCCGTCTTTTGGCGATTTTGCAGCCAATTCACCGTATCGGAATCGGTATGATAGAAACCTGGTAAATTACATATAACAGTCAGGCATTTACGCCGTTTATGGTACCGACACCATATGGTACCGGTACGTAGGGTAGTAGCACAGCACCATATATGGTACCGTCACCACATACATGTAACAGGTCATCCGCCGAAGGGGAGGGGGTTGGGGGTCTGGTGCCGGCCGGGGGGGTCTGAGCCAAAATTTTGGGAGGGGGTGGGCATGAAAAAGGGCTCAAAAATCGAAATAATCGCAATTTTTTGGCTAAAAATCGCCAAAAATCGCTAATTTAGGCTGAAATACAGCTAAAAAGTGCTGTTTTGCAGGCGATCTTGGCAATTTTTGTGTTTGAAATTGTAAAAAAATTGCATTTCTCAAAAATTTACTTGCCAGAAAAATCGGAGGGGGGTCGGCAAAATCGTCTCGGGGGGGGGGGGGTCCATCCGGGGATCTGGCCTAAGTCGGGTGCCGGTATACTGTTGGAAAGTCCGGGGTTAAAAAAATAGGTTCAGGTTAAAGTCAAGTCCAACATCGAAATTTCAAGTTCATGTCCAGGTTCAAGTCCATCATCTAAAAACCTTGACAATAGATTGAGATACAAGTCCGGTGATATTTCCAAAAAACCGTTGGAATTTCGCACTGCTTGCAACTTTTCTGAGCTACGTATAAGCATGCATGGGCCGGAAAAATCCGGAGGGGGTATGGAGACCTCGGGGAGGGGGTGGGTCCCGAAAAAAAGGCCAAAAAACGCCTATTTTCCTTAAATAAGCGAAAATTTTCTCCCTCCGGGAAGGGGGTGGAGGAGGGGGGTATGACCGACCGAGGGGGTATTGGCCGGCGAGGGGGTATTGGCCGGCGAGGGGGAGGGGTATACCCCCACACACACCCCGGCCCATGTATGGCATAAGCCTTTCTACTGGCAGCGAAAAACATACAGTACAATGTAGATCAGACTTTACAGGGCAGTGTGCTTTCGTTTTCTGACATTTTCAGTTTAAAAAATAGGTGTAAAACATGAAATCATTAAAATTTTGTGCATTCCAACCAAAAAATTTACAAATTTTGCCTAAAAGTTGCACTCAAAATTTGAACCTATTGAGAAAGTCCAATAAAACGGAGCAGGTTGAAGTCCGGCTGAAATAAAATAGGTTCAGATTCAGGTTCAAGTCTACAAATTTCAGGTTAAAAACCTATTAATAGAGCCAGGTTCATTCGGACTTGCCAGCAGTAGCCGGTACCATATATGGACCCGGTACCGGTACCAATGCGAATGAGGGGGTACCATATATGGTAGCGGTACCTTACATGGTACCACCACAGGCCCCGAACGTGGGGGTACCATAAGCGGCGTTAAGTGCCTGACTGTATAAGATTTCGTAATTGTAAATTTACAGTAGGTCAAGTCAGGAACAGCGCTGACTTTGAAATCGGAAAACGCTACCTCGCTGTACAATGTGCAGCAAAAAGATTGGTGCGTACATTTGAAACTGGCATTTTTCGCCCTTTTGAAGTATAAACGTTTGAGCGCCAGCCAAGTGAGCAATTTACATAAAGCGACGTTGAGGTGGAAGGCAGGCAGAGGTCAGCCGTACTGTCAGAGCAGGCTGAGGCTTTATTCGGCAGGTGCATTCATTGTCTCTCGCTGCAACATGAAGGTGTGTCTGCTTGTTCTGTTGGTGAGCGCGTCTGTGTTGGCCGACCCCAATCCAGACTGCTGCAAGATGGCCAATTCTAATCCAGCCAACGAATGCCCAGGCCAAGAACCTCGTAAGTCTTACTCTTTTCTTTCGTTCATTGCAGTTGACCAACTTTAGCAAGCCGGTTTTTAAGCCAAGTGATAGAACGTGCCTTTTCAATGCGTCTCAGCGTGCCCAGGGAAATTGTGTCGCCATCGCCAATGGGCGACCGGCCTTGGCTTAACCTATTTTTATGATACTAACGAAAAATAATTAACGTATTTTAGTGGCTGAGCTTTCTGGTGGGGAAACCGCTTGTGTCGACATGATTCGCTGTTTCACTGACGGCACCACTGTCCAGGTTTGTTGTTTGAACTGTCACTTTTGAGTTGAAAGTAGTTAATCGGTTTCAGTACTGCCAGGAGAACCACTATTATGATGTTTCCTGCAGTCTTAACGAAGGCAAACCCTGCAGACAGACAACCGACGAGTGCAGCTGTTAGTCCACTCCTACTTAGCTTTTGTTTCTTTTTGTTCTTCGTAGTTTGTTGTTGAATGTTGGTTGTTCTCACGTGTTTTGTTACTTGTTCTCATTAGTTGGCTCATAAATTTGCAGATTTCTATACATCGTTTGATTGAACATATCACCCAGAGCAGGTAAAGCGTGTAAAAGTGCACTTTAGGGTAGCGCATTCTTGCTTAACGTTGCATTACAAACTTATATCCATTTTACTTTGTGGTGTACTCCGGCAGAAGACAGTGTTGTTTAGTAGCCTCGATGGTCACACGCCCAGTAAGGCCACTAATGTCCCAACTGTGTATGTTCAAAACACATTCAGAATTCAGTAACTAAGTAGGGGTTATTATCACCAAGTAGGGAGGAAATACCTGGACTGAGTGGCAGCACATCATCAAAGATGTTGGAATTGAAACCAGTAAAGTATTCGGTAACTCTACAACAGCATTAATGAAAATGAACAATCGCATCTCCTGCCATACAACCTGCATTGCTCACCATCACCGAGAGCAGATTTTACATATTTTGGACAGAATTTCTCATTTCGAGCTTGTAAACATAACGAGCAAGGCCTCGAACTTTTAGACACTGTGTGGGCCCTTCTGAGGCGGGGCCCTAATCGCGCTTGGGCCTTTTGGGCCGTCTACCGAGTGTCGCGCGGTTGCTGCCCACAGTTGTTGTTGTTGTTGTTGTTGATAGCCGCCATCCGGCTACAGCCCCAAGAAAGCGGCCATAGCAATGGGGTCGGTCCACAGGTCCTGAACCGATAAGGGAGTAGGTCGGGTGGCACAGTCAAACAGATGCCTAGAGGTGTGCCGTTCAAGGTTGCAGTCAGGGCACAGCTCCGAAATCTCCGGGTGTAAGCGGTGCTGATAAGAGCGGAGGAACCTGCTGTAACCCGATCGTAGCTGGGCCAGAGTAGTGCGCACCATTCTGGACAGGGTGGCTTCAGATGTGTTGATTGGTGGAGGCTCAGTCAGCAAAACCGAATTTGGCCCAAGCCAGCCATTGGCGAACTCCACGAAGTAGCTGTGGATGTTCTTCAAGTGTGCTTGGAAAGAGGACGCTCCAACGGATCCCAACTCAATCACATCGTGGTACTTGGTCTAAAGAGTGTCTTTCATAGGGCGCGGACGTTGAACGTGGTGGACCAGTTCGCAGAGAGGGTTATCCGGGCAAGAAGCAGCTGCCAGAAATTGGGCTGATAGTAAATCAGAGTGCACTTTAACTGGGAGAAGTATAGTCTCCTGATGTAAATGAGCCATTGAGGTTATCAAATGACATCCAGTGATAGTGCGCAAGGCAGCGTTTTGTAGTATCTGCAGCTTGCCAAAGTTTGAGTTCGAAATATAAGGCGTCCAGATCGGGGCTGCATAGTTGAAAATAGGCCGGCAGATAGCCTTGAAAGTGACTAGAAGTGTTTCTTTCTGCTGGCCTCAAGATGTTCCCGCTAGAGCTTTCAGAATGGAATTTCTTGCAGAAGGGGCAGGTGGTCAGAACCAAGTGAAGTAAAAGCTGCCCAGCTGATCACCGTAAGCAGATTTGATGATCCGATGGAGACATCAGGAGAAGAGGGGTTGCCCTGTGCAGGCAGACGAGTAGGAACGTCTTCATTGAGCACGGACATGTCTGATGCATTGATGAGGTCTGCCAACAAAGTACCTCTGAGATCGGACAAAGGTGAGTGCCACAAGGCATGGTGGGCATTAGCATCCCCAAGTAGCAGAGCGTTATCAAGGGCCCACAGTCACAGCTAGGGTCGGCTTCAGACCCGTTGGTATGACCGTGTTTACAACTGCTGCTGCCTGCCATGCATACACTTACGTGATGAAACAATGAACAATTTCGGTTACCAGAACACCCCACGCACCGCTAAAGCATAGACTCTACTTAGACATTGCACAAAGCAAGAATGCATAAAAGAGTAGCAAGAATGTGCCACTCAGCGTCCGGCCGAGTCAAAGTCAAAGTTTACTGGCATGTCAAAACCTTACTTCACAATGCAGCGAAAAACAGGTGCCAGCATAAGACAGTACATGCTAAAGATCACAGTTACAACCAAGTCGAATAGCAATAGATAAGAACTTATTACTGTTTAAGAAACGATCAAACTGCTTATAAGACAACAAAGGAGCGTCAGGGGCGCTCCAAATTTTTGCCGACACAAAGAAAAAAGAACTGAACGAGTGTCGATTTGTGCTGCACCATAACTACCGGAGGAGTCGGAAAATTTGCGACCTCTGTAAAAATTTTGTTAACGTCATGATTGCTCAGAAATCAGGTTCCACATGCGCTTTAATGCAGCGCAACCTGATTTCTGAGCAAACATGGCGTCAACAAAGTTTTTAGTGATTTTCTACAATGGCAATCCATTCCATATTTCGTCTAAGTTCTTCAATCACCACAATAACTAAAAGAAGTAGGATATCTGTGAAGTGGAGGTTTTCTCATTCGTGAAAGTTTCCATTTTGAATGCAGCACACGAGCTTGGCCATGTACACATGCTTACTTTTTTACCTTTCTTTTCCTTTATCATGCTGCCGCAGACTTAAGGAATCGACGGGGGCAGCTATATTCACAAAGACAGATTGAATATCCCGCTCAAAAACCAGGTTGCGCTGCAATAAAGCGCATGCGTGTACCGGAGAGGGGTCGGGAAATTATGGTGCAGCGCATCGATACTCGACCGGCCGCTGAGTGGCAGATTCTTGCTACTCTTTTATGCATTCTTACAGAAAGTAAGTGTTTCAGGCATAATCAGTCAACAGAAATAATAGACAGCGTTTCACTTCTGGGTCTTTTCACCAACACCGGATGCAGATGGTCGGCTGGCCTTCTGACAGGTTTAGCAATCTTGACTCGAGCGCACCCTCGGAGAAATTGCAGTTTTTGCGCTCGAGACTCGCAAGCAGACGCTTGGCAGACGAAGGCCTCCAATGCCGACCGCACTTCACTGTCCAGCTCGTGTTGTTCGAACTGCAGACAGTTGTTGAACACGGCAGCTGCTTCCTGTAGCAGCTGTTTAGTCTACAGCAGTTTATTTGATTATTGCCACCCCACTCCACTTCTGATAAAGCACAAATACTTCAGCTTGTTGCTGATCAAGGCGTGCCGACTGGGTGTGTTGTTTGTTCCTCCAGACAGAGTACCAGTAACGAACTTGAGTGACGGAGGGACACTTGCTGCCGTCTTGCAGCCACGACCGACTGTAGTCTTCCATTTTACTCAGTTCTTCTGTGTACTCACGATAAGCCGCCACTGCTTTTAGTCCTTAAATTAAACTCAGTCACATTATTATTATTATTATTCCACAATCATAGATGCATATGTAACAGGGTCACGGCCGATGGGGAGGGGTTTGTGGCATACATGTAGTTGGGGGCAGACATGGGCTAGCATTTCGGCTGAGGGTGAGGGTAGAATTTTCAATTCCTGAGGGGGCTGAAGGGGGTAGGAGTTCCTGAGGGGGGTGGTAAGCCAATAAGTCTGATTTTTAGCTAAAATCAATGTTTTTGGCTCATTTTTCATTAAAATAAGTTAAAATAAGCTATTCTGAGCTCATTTACACCTAATCCAGGCATATTTTTATCATAATTTTCTATACAAAATTCTTCCAAAAAATCCCTGAGGGGGGTAGCGGCCGGCTGAGGGGGTAGGTCAGAGCCTGAGGGGGCCAACCCCCTCAGTCCCCCCTTTGCCCATGTCTGGTTGGGGGGAATGGGGAATTCCCCCAGGCCCGATTTTTGGAGAAAATTCCCCCCAGCCGGATTCTGGGGGGGATTTTTTTGAAACCCTATTTTGGGTTTCTAAACCTGTAAACAGGGTTTCAGAAATCATGAGCAGGGTTTTGGAACCCCAATTAGGGTTTTAGAAGCCCTAAACAGGGTTCCGGAACGCTAATTTGGGTTTCTGGAGGCCCAAAATAGGGTTGCGGAACCCTAATTCGGTTACTGAAACCCCAAATAGGGTTCGAGAACCCTAATTTGGGTTTCAAAATCTCTAAAGTAGGTTCCAGAAACGCATTTTAACTGTATTATCTCGAATAAAAAGCCTGATCCGGACCGTACCGTACCCGGAATTCCGGTCGGCCCCTACTCCTGCAGTAGCGCGGTGACGCGGGCGCGAGCGTTTGTATTACTACTGGTACTCCGTGCAACGTTACCGCCTCCGGGGCAGCTCAGTATACCCTACGGGGCCAATGCTAAGTGGACTATAAACAGCCCCAGGTGCAACGGGGCCAGTCCCTAAATGGTAACGCCCCATTCCGGGCACGTTGCCTTGTTCCTGTTCGCTACGTGGTTGTTGGCCTCGGACTCATGTTTGGACTGTCGGCACTAAACCGTCCCGGATGTCCATTGGGAATTTGCCCATCTGCCACTGATGATGCCTAGAGCTGATGGTTTAATGTGCAGCCGGGCCACCCATATCTCGACTGTGCGACAGATGGACCCAGTGGTGCAGAAGGGTCGGCTGCCCGACTTTTCCAGCTTGAAGAAGTGGCCGTCTATTGTTCCCGGCAACAACAACAACTACTACTGGTACTGAGGGAGGACTACTGAACAAGTCGGCCAACCTACTGCAAACCCCTCAGACTCCCCATTGCCCATGTCTGACTCCACACGAACCTTGGTTGTTTCAACGGTCGGCAGGAATCAAACAGCCAACCCCTTCCCTTTCGCCGGATTACCTTAGAAGTCTGTAATATTCTATAGCATATATTAGAAAACCAACCTTGTTCAAAGTATCGAGAGGTAAAAACTTCTTTTAACTCCGGGCTTCTCAAAAAAGACAGGGCGTCCGCCGAACATAACGGGTGGGTGTGAGTCCAATTTAGTTCCAGTAACGTCCGGAAACCTATAAATATATCGCTCTTTTAAAAGTGGGTCTCTGACAGCATCCACCCTACCTCCCATGCCCTATTGAGAGATGAAATTTTGACTTTCACCGATTCCGCCCAAATTTGTTCTGGTACTAGCACCTGATCAGTTATACTGGACCTGCAAAGATTAGTTCGATTCAACGCTCCAGAGTGGAGTTATGCGCCCCGGAAATTTTTGCTCCTTAACTATTGGCCAAAAATTTAGGAGCCATTTTCTAGGTATTAGTCCATATTGCAAACTGATGTCTCTGAAACGCCCTACTTAAATCCAAAAATTGCGAAAAAATTTTTTCCTAACCCCCCTTGACCCCCAGGAAACTCCCAAAATACCCCCTGTGGGCACTTCTTTATTTCAGAACTTCGTCGCAATATTATTTCTGCATTTGTTGGTATAGGCATTTTTGGCTGCGGAACAAAGTAATTTTTGGGTTGAAAAACTTTTATCCAATCAAAAGCAGTAGCACCAAAAATCAGGAATTTACCCACAGCTCTTGATAGAGCAGTCGGATCCTTTAGCTTTTCGGTCTCATTTGAAAGAGCGCGCCCCGGCCGATCGATTCGTCGGCCGTCGACCGAAAACAAATCACTCGATCCGGTACTGTAAGAGTCTATAGTGAGCGCGTTCAGCACACTGCATTTTCCATTTTTTGTCACTGATGAGGTCCCAACTTCAAAGCATCATAACTCCATCTCAAGTGGACAGATTTTATGCGGTATGGCTTACCAAAGAGGTAATTTAACCCTCTTTCAGGTTACACACAAAGCAATTCAATTGAATGTTCAACCTTTTCGACATTTTTTCGACTTTAGCGTCCAATCATACATGGGCCGGGGGGTAAGGGGGGTATACCCCTCCCCCTCGGTCGGCCATACCCCCCCTCCCCCACCCACCCCCCCCCTCCCGGAAGGAGGAAATTTTCGCTTATTTAAGGCAAAATAGGCGTTTTTTGGCCTTTTCCGGGGGACCCCCCCCCCCCCCGAGGTCTCAACCCCCCTCTACCCCCCTCCGGATTTTTCCGGCCCATGTATGCGTCCAATAACTCTGCGGCTGTAACAAGCTCTCCAGCGAAAATAAGGGCTTCGGAGATATTCAACCAACCGTTTATTGACCGTTAATTTAATGGACTGATTATTCCCTAGAAAATCGCTCCTAAGTTTTTGGTCCCATAGTTAAGGAGCGAAAATTTCCGGAGCGCATAACTCAACTCTGGAGCGTTGAATCGAACTAATCTTTGCAGGTCCAGTATAACTCATCAGGTGCTACTACCACAACAAATTCGGACGGAAAGACAAAATTTCAACTCTCAATACGAAGGGTCGATCGGCCCAGAGACCGGCTCTTATTACACAGACAGACAGACAGACAGACAGACAGACAGACAGACAGACAGACAGACAGACAGACAGACAGACAGACAGACAGACAGACAGACAGACAGAGAGTTGGCTGCCTACCGGGAACGATGGAGCCTTTGTCGAATCTGACGTTTCCACTGAACAAAGTAATAGTGAATTTGGCAGTGCAATGAGCATTTTTCTGTCTGTCTGAGGTCACCGAGTGAGCCGACTTGTATGTCTTCACTTTATTGGTGGCCGACCGATGACACTCCCACTCGTACTTGGCCAGCTGTCTCACTCTCACCTCAACAAATTCTTTATATCAGTAGATGGTACTGGTCTAGTATTCTGTATAGCAGGGCACAGTCAGACATGGGCCGGGGGTATACCCCTCCCCCTCGCCGGCCAGTACCACCCCCTCGGCCGGCCATACCCCCTACCCCACTCCACCCCTTCCCGGAGGGAGAAAATTTTCGCTTATTTAAGGCAAAATAGGCGTTTTTTGGCCTTTTTTCGGGGGACCCCCCCCCCTACCACCCTCCGGATTTTTCCGGCCCATGTATGGTACAGTGCCCACAACTATTGGGTTTTAGGGTTCAATTTCAATTTATTCAATCTCGAAACACGTCATCAAATTGAGTTGCCACAGAAAGAGAACAGTTAGGGTTCTTCTGCTCTAACATCCAATACTGATTGGGACCTTACACAGTCAGGCACTTAACGCCGTTTATGGTACCGGTACTTAGGATAGTGGCACCACATATTGTACGTCACCATATATGGTACCTCCACATTCTCCCACTGTAGTGGTACCATATAAGCTGCCGGTACCATATATGGTACCCCTACCTTCGCATTGGTACCGGCACCGGTACCATATGTTACCACTCAGTTCAAATTTCGTACCATATATGGTAGTGGTACCACATATGGTACCGGCACCCATGGCCATGGTACCGCAGGCCGTGAACGTGGTGGTACCGTATACAGAAGCTTTCGGGCTAAAATCACAACACCAACTGTGCCGGCGCCCTACTAGTGCTGTAGGAAGGAGGATAATAATACATTATCTACCTGCTTTTTCAAACGCGCCTGGTAACTATGCGGACAGTTCCACTGAGTCTTGGTGGAGCGTCTAAAATTGTCGACGAACTGCAGTAACTCGAGCTCAGTGCTCAGCCGCAACGCCACACGGGCACTGAACCACTCGGCGTCAGACTGCCGACACACAGACAACCTCTCCTCCGCACTGACCGGGCTGAAATCGATCACTCTCAACTCCACTCCCAGCGCTCCCAACTCTTCTGATAGACGCTCGACACTCTCCACCGACACAAACGCTTGCTCCACCTGCCCCTCATCCCAACTCATCTTTCTTCTCCTTTCCTTTCATTTTGGGTGCGTCGTTGGTATCTCCCGATCAAAGTGGTCCATTGTTTAGGCGGTCTGTACCAAAGTGGTCCAAATGCAATTTCAGATTTTTCGGCTTCTGCAAAGCTGTGAAGTGAAACAGAGCCTTCTTTAAGCACATACACATGACCTAACGTAAAAAAACCGAAGATTCGGATTAACCTATTCCTTGTTTGGCAAAAGGCCGTTTTCATTTCGCTCCCATATTCCTTGAGGTGGCTAGAAGAGAAGGAGGAGCAAGAGGAAGGATGGTGAGAAAGAGAAAGAATGTGAGAACGAGAGTGATGAGGCGAAAGAGAGTGGTGAGCAGTAACATGAAGAGGAGAACGAGGTTGAAGAGGACGATGAACAGGAGGACAATGAGTAACAACTTCATAGTAATTCGTGCATTTGCTTAGCAGTTGTTCCTTAGGTCTTTGTGGATTGAAATATTGAAATAACCGTGCTAAAGCAATCCATTAAGCGAAAATGGTCCAGAACCATTGTTAAGAATAGCATTTACGGTGTAGTCTATTGTATCTTTTGGAATCACCAACATAGTTGAACAAGTGAGAATCCGCAGTCCCTAAACACCACAGATAGTAACGGTGATTCCAAAAG
Organism: Sabatieria punctata; assembly: GCA_030248155.1. Classification (NCBI taxonomy): domain Eukaryota; kingdom Metazoa; phylum Nematoda; class Chromadorea; order Araeolaimida; family Comesomatidae; genus Sabatieria; species Sabatieria punctata. Next base: position 48,748 of record JASANB010007370.1, on the reverse strand, counting down.
GGTTATACAGGAAAAGAAGGTTGCCGACGAACTTAGACAGACAGACAGACAGACAGACAGCAAGTGCCACACCGGGTTAGGGTATGAATGTTGAAATTAACGGACAGACCGCCCCAATACAGCAAGCAACAGGTTATAAAAGAAAAGCAACCGTTGAAAAAACGTTGTCGGATTTAGAGTGCATTCCCGGATCAGTTGGAAAGTCTTGCTCGGGAGGAAGACGGACACTGTTGGTGTTGAGCAGAGTTAGCATCTGATGGCGTCTATACATAGCATAACAGAGAAAGCTGTGAGAAAGACACAAGCGGACTCGTACAACGAGCAACAGTGGTGACTTCCTCGTGTCAGTTTGATTTACGTACCCAGAATTCCAAGCAGACATAAAAAACAGTTTCTTTGTTATACGCACTGCTGAATCAGGGTTGTTCGGTATAGAGTAAACGCTAAAATTTCTGTTACCTCTCTTCCTAGACCACTCTGTACGCAATCGTGAAACCGAAAAAAGTAAAAAGCCCAGCAAAATCCGTGCAATAAAAGAAGCAAGCAACATAGTGATGAAGGAATCTGAAGGTCTGTCACTTGGGCAGCAGTAAATTTCCAATGTTTGGAGATAAATTACTTCATCATCTACCGAAATTACCTGTTGTGCCTGCATTTTCTTCTTGTGCTTGGTCAAGAACGCTTGAACCATGAACTGCTATGTTTGTGACTCTGAAGCCCAACAAACACGAAATTGTGTCAGCCAGGTCTCTTTCCGACAGAATTTCCCCCGCTTCGTATTGATAGATTACCTGCGGTATTTCTTTTTGTTCCCAAGGAACGCCGAATCCGGTCTTTAGACGACCACGGCCATGACGTTGCATTTTAGACGAATAGCTAAATAAACTGGAACATACATGTAACAGGTCATCCGCCGATGGGGGGAGGGGGGTTGGGGGGGGTCTGGCGCCGGCCGGGGGGGGGGTCTGAGCCAAAATTTTGGGGGAGGGGGTGGGCACTTAAAAACGCTCAAAAATCGAAAAAATCGCAATTTTTGGGCTAAAAATCGCCAAAAATCGCTAATTTGGGCTGAAATACAGCTAAAAAGTGCTGTTTTGCAGGCGATTTTGACAATTTTTGTGTGTGAAATTGTAAAAAATTGCAAAAATTTGCTCGAAAATTTACTTGCCAGAAAAATCGGAGGGGGGGTCGGTGAAATCGTCTCGGGGGGGGGGGGTTCCCCATCCGGGGGGGGGTCTGGCCTAAGTCGGGTGGGGGGCAGAACCCCCAGACCCCCCCTGTTACATGTATGAACTGGAACTACTTACAAATCTTCCCACTACAAAAAGTCTGAAAAACACGTCTGCACCTGCACACCGGAAGAATCAGTCAGGATTTCCAAAAATAAATGGAATTTTTGTTGTTTAGACGGTTTCACGCGTTGTCAGACCGTAGAAGCGATCGCAAAATATATCTAACGGGCCAGCTAAATTTTGTTCGATTTGCTAAATAAATCTACCGCCTGCTAAATAGCGCTAAATATTGATCCGGAGATCACCGGCCCGCACCTTCATTTTGGCATGCACGTCGGTGCAGACTTGCGCAGATTAGTGTTTTAATTGTTTATCATTTTTTGGTCAAATTTTCGCTTAAAAATGGCTGGAAACCGTCCCGGATCTTAGACGAAAGTTCTTATGTAAAATTGTCATAATGCTCCTGGGCAGACAGATCTGCCGACGGACTCAAAACGTAAAGCTAAGTTGTCTAAGGGGTGCTGGATATGCTAAACTTCGCTAGAACACTAGCTGAGCGTCAAACCTGCGCGCCGTACAACGCCATTATTATTCGAACCTCTGGTGTCGCATTTAGCAACTATTCTGATTATTGCGGTGCCACTGTATAAAATCTTTATGCACATTAGCAAAACATAACGAATCGCTTAATACATTGTTTCTTGTGTTTCTTCATTGACTAAGAATGTATATCAGACAGAATAATGTAAATAGTCTCTTTCAGCAGCAGTCTTAAACATTGCGGATTTAGATCAGCGTTCAAGTTCATTCAGTGTTAAGTAGTACGAGTGTTAAGTTGTGTTCAAAACTGAAAGTTTGAGCTTTTTGAAGGCCTGCTGCTTACCATACATGTAACAGGTCATCCGCCGATGGGAGGGGGTCTGACGTCGACCGGGGAGTCTGGGTGAGGGAGGTATGGTACTAAAAACGTACAAGAATCGCAAAAAATTCCTAGTTTGGGCTCAACTCAGCTAAAAAGTGCTGTTTTACAGACGATTTTAGCATGTTTGACGTCTGAAATAATAAAAATATCGTTTGCCAGAAAAATCGGAGGGGTTGACGAAGGGAAAAATCGTCTCGGGTATCCCGATCGGGGTGTCTGTCTGGTCTAAGTTCGGTGGGGGCAAGGCAAACCCCCGCACACCGTTGCTAGTTCTATACTTACTTACAGCAGGGCCTGTGCACGTTCGACCATCAGTAGACTACCTGCTGCGCCCAACAGGAGACGTTGTAAACAGCAGCTAATTTGTTATTTCGTGGGCAAAGACACGTAAAACGCCATTCCTTAATCCGACTACAGAATATTACAGTTTATTAACGATACATCAATTCAACAAGAACGCACATACATACCCGATCGATCAATAAGTTTTTGGCATAAATACAACAAGTGGAATGTCCTCCAGTGGAATGAAATCAATCAATCAATCTTCTACTTCTCTTTTAAAGCCAGACACCTGTAAAACGGTACGTAGGCAGAAGCAATAAAACAAGGTAAAACAAAGAAAACAAAGCCTATATATGTGCATGTTGCTGCTGTCTGATTACAAAGTCCTGAAACGAATCATCAGTAACAAACCTTTTAAAACCAGAGAAATTTCTTATAACAACAGACTGGGGTTAGGCATTCCAGATACGGGAGGCTGCGTAAAACAAAGTGCTGCCTGTGGCGACCGTACGACTGATCAGCTCAACGTGACAGCAATGAGCTAAGTTTAAACGTTCAGTTCTTCGCACGCCTAGTCTAACAGCATTACTAAGAAAGATCTACAGGGCTGTAACGGGCACCATGATAGTATTGATAAAACGACAACAGTCTTCTCTGAGCAGCTAACAACCAAATAGGACTAAGACTGCACTGTTGAACAAGCTCAGTGTAAGACAGATCATAACGGTGTAAAAAAAGCTTAGCAAAGTACCTGAGTTTTCTGAGTCGTGAGAGACAAAAACAAAAGACGCCAGAAACAAAAAGAACACACAAAATAAATAGTAGGTATCCTAGAACCGGTATTTATCGGTTAAAACACCGGATAATACGTAAAAAATGCCGGATACGAGATACTGTTTTTGAGCGATAAAAATACCCGATTATTTTTTTTTCCAATGAAATTTTGTTGTTAATATTAGCATTACTAGTATACAAAGTTCGAAATTTTTGGGACGCACACAGTACAACAAACAATTAACAAGTAACACACAAGTTACGATAGGGTGGGGCATTTTAAACTGAAATAACTGAAGCAACACTATCTGTTCGTCCATTTTTCGAATTCGTATGGCTCTTGTCTAACATTTCTTATGTTATTATCTTGCTTCTGGTCAAAAGCATATTCAGCAATACTAAGTTTTGCGGTAAGTCTGATAAAAACAGATTCAATTGAAAGAATGCTTTTCGTACTTCTACAAGCGTACAGTATGTATTTGAGAATTAAGGCAAATCGCATCCATTTTTGAGTGTTTGGCTTCTTGGAGTGACCTAGCAAAATTGCAGCAGGCAAAGCTTGTTCTATCTGCTGAAACCTCTGTGCCATTTGAATCCATATCTGAGAAACGATTGGGCATTCCAAAAGGGCGTGGGAGATATCATCCATATGTGAACCACAATAATAACATGAAGAATTTTGTTCAATTCTATACCTATGCAATAGTTTGCCTGTGACAAGTATTTGATGCATAACTTTAAACTGAAAAGCTCGAAGCTTAACTTCATCAGATAATCGTTGTGGTGATGGCCAAATCCTTAAAACCAGTCAGCATAAGTTAGATCTGGAAATTTTCGGCACCATTTTTCTTGCCCGGTTGGGCTGAAACTGTGTGGTGGGCTGCATAGAGCAGTTTTGAAGTGCCGTGCATTACAGACGTCTCTATTCATGTCCAGTAACTGGTAGCTCTGCCGTTGGATTCTGCCTGTTTTTTCTTGAACAGCCATTGGGGTACGCCAGTAAGCTTTCAAAGCTGAGATTACTTGCAGATGATTTAACCATGTGTATTTCTTCAAGTCTAGCTCATATGTGGCAGTAAAACAACGGTATGGCAGAAAATCACCTTGGTTGTCAAGGAAGCGCCAATTTCGTCTGCATGTTTTCTACTTAATTCATCATTATAAAATGGCATCCCAGCTATACGTAAAAATTCGTTGTTATTCACCTTCATGGAGATAACACTGCGCTGATGAGGAGTTGCGATGACATTTCGAGCCACCGTCCAGGCATCCAAAATTTCTTTATAAAATTGTGGGATTCCAATGAAATCATCGATTGCAAATTCACACTGTAGCAAGTACATTAGTCCACCATAAGGTTTTACTATCAATAAATCTTGCCCATTTTGCATTTGGGTTTTTAAGAAATCTGCAGATTACTGTTGTTTGGGTATGACATTTTGAGGAATCGGTTCGGTATGGGTAGGTATTTTTCGGCATACCCAGGAATCGGTTCGGTATGGGTAGGTATTCGCAAAAATACCGGTATACCGGTATTTATTCGGTATTTTCTGTAAATGTTTTACAAAGTCAAAACACTGAATTTCCCATTTGCAAGGCCATGGATTTAGTCATTTCCAAGGTCAGAGGCTAGAAAATTCATCAAAAGCAATGGGGCTTACAGTTTTAGGAATTTTTTAAAATTATTTTTAGCTTTACTGCTGTAAAAATCGTTTCCAGAAATAATTTTGACTAATAGAAAAGCTTCCACTTGTACTGTAGTTTTAGGGCCTGCTAGTGTATACAGTATGGAGATCTAACGAGCAGTGACAAAATTCGGGGCTATTTTGTTGATTATGAATGTCTGTACATCAAGTACAAAGAGACTTGATAATTAGGAGCAATGTGAGTTAAGCCAAAACTAGACTAAGGGTCACATCGATCTATCACCGACTTGAGAAACCGATTACCATCATTTTATAAAAAAATTATCAATAACACCCCTCTCAACTCGACGGTAGACTTGATCCATCACAAATACAAATACAAACGGATTTCTGTTTCACTGACGTGCAAATACACAAACGCAAACGATGTACAAACTTTCCTGTTCCACCAAAAAACAAACGATTTACAATTCCGAAAATGACATGAATTTACTGCAAAAATCTTGCTGATTCAGTTTTAACAACTATAGGTATAAAAATACCGTGTACCGTACCGTATAATGCCGTAGAGCTAAAAATACCGTATAATACCGTATACCGGTCCCATCCCTACCAACAAGGGCGAGAAAATTTCGCAAAATTAGCATTCAAAAACGTGTTTAAAAAGCATTCTGACCTTAAAATTGACAGAAATTACAAGTTTTTGTAGTTTAAAGTAGCCTCTTGGGCTTCTGCCCGACCAGGGCGAGAAATTTTCGCAAAATTAGCCTTCAAAAACGTGTTTAAAAAGCATTCTGAGCTTAAAATTGACAGAAATTACAAGCTTTATGGTCAAAGTGACCTGGTTGGGCTTCTGCCCGGCCACGGCGGGAAATTTTTGAAAATGGAGCCTTCGAAAACGCATTTAAAAGGTATTCTGAGCATAAAATAGATAGTTTTAGTACATAATTAATTCATTTCTCTTATTTTTGTCTAATTTTTCCATGAAACACTCCTCAATGTTAAGTTTGTGAGCACATAAATAAACCCACGATAAAATGTCCTACTAGTTTACTCTAAGGAAAGGGGGTATCATTGTTTGGCATCCTACAGGGTGTCTAAAAAAAATGATCACATTTCTTTTTACTGCCATTTCCGCAAATTTTGACCAAATAGGCTGAAATTTGGATCATAGGTGCGAAAATTCGGGGAATTTTATGTGTTAAAGTTTGGTGTACTAGGCTTGACTCATTCCCGAGAAATTTACAAAAAAGTGAAATTTGGTAATTTCAGTAGTGAAAGCCGGTCACCGAAAAAATGATCACATTTCTTTTTACTGCCATTTCCACAAATTTTGACCAAATAGGCTGAAATTTGGACCATAGGTGCCAAAATTCGGGGAATTTTATATGTTAAAGTTTGGTGCATTAGGCTTGACTCATTCCCGAGAAATTTAAAAAAAAAGTGAAATTTGGTAATTTCAATAGTGAAAGCCGGTCACCGAAAAATGGAAACATTTCCTTTTCCTGTATCTTTCCTAATTTTCGTCGGAATTGGATGAAATTTGGAGTGTAAACGCAGAAGTTCAGGGTAATTCGTGTGTAAAAAGTTGATGCACGAACTCTAACGCTATCGTTAGAGTTTAGGCGATAATGTAATGTAACGTTTTTTCGGTGACCGGCTTTCGCTATTGAAATTACCAAATTTCACCTTTTTTGAAATTTCTCGAGAATTAGTCAAGCCTAGGGCACCAAACTTTAACACATAAAATTCCCCGAATTTTGGCATCTATGGTCCAAACTTCAGCCTATTTGGTAAAAATTTGCGGAAATGGCAGTGAAAAGAAATGTGATCAATTTTCGGCGACCGGCTTTCACTATTGATTTAACAAATTTCACTTTTTTTTGAAATTTCTCGTGAATGAGTCAACCCTAGTGCACGAAACTTTAACACATAAAATTCCCCGAATTTTGTCACCAATAGGCCAAATTTCAGCCTATTTGGTCAAAATTTGCGGAAATGGCAGTAAAAAGAAATGTGATCATTTTTTTGAGACACCCTGTATTTGGTGTACACTTGAGTGTTTTTGGTAGGTTCTGTAGCATTTTTGAGTAGTTTTTGTGATACTTTTAAAACAGTAGGTAGGCATAGCCAGTCAGAGTATATGAAAGAGTTCAGACTTTTGTGTAAGTGGTATAGCCAACGGCCCCCTCGACCATATCCAGATCGTGTATGAGCAAGCAGTGGCTGTTGTCTGGTTTGTAGCTGAAGGCCAAGCAAGCCGGATGAGCGTTGCACTCATCTGCACAGAGCATCACATTCGACGTGTTGCTGGCTGCCAACACCCAGCCCAGTTTGCCTGCCGTGTCAGAGGCCGTTCGCATAAATCTCGAGTGGTAATTAGCTGAAATTATACCTAGTATTACTAAACAGCATTCGGTATAGGAACTACCGTCTAGAAAGGCTTGCATATAAGCAGATTGCTTGGGTCAGGCTTAGGCCCACTGGTTAAGACTTGGAAGCTTAGGGTCAAGCTTTGTGGTTAAAGAACGCCGTAGGTACATGTACGTTGGTCTTCAGCACTCAGTGGCGTATCCAGGGGGTGTAGGGTGGGTACACCCCTTTGCGGTGGAGGTAGGAAGAGAAAGTCTGTCAAAAATAAGCGAAACTAATGAATTATGTATGAAAACTGTCTATTTTGTGCTCAGAATGCCTTTCGAATGCGTTTTTGAAGGCAAAATTTTCAAAATTTTCTCGCCCTGGTCGGGCAGAAGCCCAACCAGGCCACTTTAAACTACTAAAACTTGTAATTTCTGTAAATTTTAAGCCTGGAATGTGTTTTAAACGCGTTTTTTATGGCAAATTTGGCTAAATTTTCTTACCCTGCTTGGGCAGCGGCCCAACCAGGCACTTTCAAAATTTTACACCCCCCTTTCTGGAAATCCTGGATACGCACTGTCTGCACTGCATACTGACTACTCATTCCTGATTCTGATTCGTTATGACTGACTGACTGACTGACTGACTGACTGACTGACTGACTGACTGACTGACTGACTGACTGACTGACTGACTGACTGACTGACTGACTGACTGACTGACTGACTGACTGACTGACTGACTGACTGACTGACTGACTGACTGACTGACTGACTGACTGACTGACTGACTGACTGACTGACTGACTGACTGACTGACTGACTGACTGACTGACTGACTGACTGAAATTTGAAGAAATATTGCTCACAGTACTGGCAAACCGGATTTCTCAATTTTGGTGTGCACAGTACGTCGCCCATTCGGTAAAGGTTTTGTACACTACTCCAGAGCAATACACAGAGTTCGTCAACGTTGTTGGAAAAGAAGAACTTGGTTGAACCTGCAGTAGGATCGATCGGGTCAAACAAGCTACAATGTAACTACTGTCGGTCGACAGCTCACTTAGTTTCAACTTGATCACGTCACTTTCTTGTCCACTGCTGTCTAACGTATGCCAGGGCGCTGATATGTTCTGCCGATGAAAACCAACCCACATTGACTTTGCTTGGCCATCGAAGAACTAAATTTGAATGTACAGGGTGTCTCAAAAAAAATGATCACATTTCTTTTTACTGCCATTTCCGCAAATTTTGACCAAATAGGCTGAAATTTGGACCATAGATGCCAAAATTCGGGGAATTTTAAGTGTTAAAGTTTGGTGCACTAGGCTTGACTCATTCACGAGAAAATTCAGAAAAAGTGAAATTTGGTAATTTCAATAGTGAAAGCCGGTCACCGAAAAAATGATTACATTTCTTTTTACTGCCATTTCCGCAAATTTTGACCAAATAGGCTGAAATTTGCACCACAGGTGCCAAAATTCGGGGAATTTTATGTGTTAAAGTTTGGTGCACTAGGCTTGACTCATTCACGAGAAAATTTCGAAAAAAGTGAAATTTGGTAATTTCAATAGTGAAAGCCGGTCACCGAAAAACATCACATTACATTATCGCCTAAACTCTATCGATAGCGTTGGAGTTCACGCGTCAACTTTTTACACACGAATTACACTGAATTTCTGCGTTTACACTCCAAATTTCATCCGATTCCGACAGAAATTAGGAAAGATACAGTCAAAAGAAATGTTTCCATTTTTCGGTGACCGGCTTTCACTATTGAAGTTACGAAATTTCCCTTTTTTGAAATTTCTCGGGAATGAGTCAAGCCTAGTGTACCAAACTTTAACACATAAAATTCCTCGAATTTTCGAACCTATGGCCGAAATTTCAGCCTATTTGATCAAAATTTGCGGAAATGGCAGTAAAAAGAAATGTGATCATTTTTTCGATGATTTCACTATTGAAATTACCAATTTTCACTTTTTTGAAATTTCTCGGGAATGAGTCAAGCCTAGTGCACCAAACTTTAACATATAAAATTCCCCGAATTTTGGCACCTATGGTCCAAATTTCAGCCTATTTGGTCAAAATTTGCGGAAATGGCAGTAAAAAGAAATGTGATCATTTTTTTAGACACCCTGTATAATCGGCCAACTGAACTCCTACATAATAATTAGCTGGCGAGAGTTCTGCATGAACGAGACTGTAGCTTACTTCAAATGGAATCTTGATCTTTTGCAATCTCGCACTGTCTGTCACATAAGCCAGATGCCCGTTTGGAAGATCAGTGCAGGCCGTGACAGCCTCTTCAAAAGTCAGTTGTTCTGCATTGTCATTGACCAAGCAAGAGCCTCGGTCGTACACCGTCGTCTTGGTGGCGTTCAGCTCACTACATCGCGCTTCCAGATCTGTAAGCTATCAATCAAAACGCACAGCGCCTACATAGTTGGCACCAGAACTTATTTTAAACACACTTTTCCAAAAAACAATTTTTTAAGAGCCGGTTTTTCTAAGGGTCGACCCTTCCCGGACAAATCTCAACTTCATCTCTCCGATTTGGCTAAAATTTTGAATTTTGGTATAATTTAACCTAAAAAGATGTTTTATCACCTTCCCGGTCGTTTTTGTCAGACTCAATTTTTCGGCCCAACTTCAGATCTCGGCTTATAACTCTGGAAGTAGTGAACGTAGAAACTTGCGGATTGCATATTTACAATCACATGAGCGTTCTCTTTCAAACGATACCCTACATGGCCGAATTCGAAAGAAAAAATTTTTTTCGAACCCCTTCTGAGCCAAATTTGACCCCCCTAAAAGTGCGACTACCGCTATTTTATTTCATAAAAATGTAGCGCTATTTATTCGCTTTTGATAGCACAAAAAAAATCGAGAAAAAAAATGGGCGTCTAATTGAGTTTTTGGGCCTTGAAAGTTGTCAGGTCGAAAATTTGCCCAATATAAGATTGCCTTGTAAAGAGCATATCTTTGTCAATTTTGCACCGAGTTCAGTGATTTTTTGCACACATATTGCACTGTATCCCTGGCACATACTGCACTGTTCACTTGGCGCCAGTTCTACGTTTCTTGGTCACATTTCAAGATATGTACATTAGTTTACAAAGCAAATAGAATTTCCTGATAAACTGCAGTATCTTTCTAATAATTCGACAGTTGCGACTTTGTTACTGTCTTTTTTTACCGTCTTGTCACTAGGTACCACTACGTACCTAACAACTAGACATGGGGGAATGGGGCTGAAGGGGAGGTTGACCCCCTCTGGCTCTGACCTACCCCCCCTTTCAGCCAGCCTCTACCCTCTAAAATTTCTTTATGGAAAAATTTTGTATAGAAAATTATGACAAAAGCATGCCCAGATGCCTAGATTAGGTGTAAATTAGCTCAGAATACCTTATTTATTTTTATCAAAAAATAAGCAAAAACCTTGATTTTAGCTAAAAATCGGACTTTTTTACTTACTGTAACATCCCCTCAACCCCCCTCAGGCGCTCCCACCACCATCAGCCCCCTCAGGAATCGAAAATTCTACCCCTCCCCATCAGCCGAAATGCTTGCCCATGTCTACCTACAACCATTTCAGAATCCAGATTTATGTATTTATTACTGAACATAACGTGCAACAGGACGGACAGGAGTCTAGTTATCTAAAATACGCCAAGTGAGGATAAACCGCATTCCATTTAGACTTCGCGCACTGACTGGAATTTTGGTCTTGTAAAACATGTGCCCTGGAAAAACATTCATTGAGATATGAGATAGACCTGAAATGAATTTTTGTTGGTATGTACTTTAGGCACTTTGGTATGCATATCAAATGTCATACCATTTTGAGATGTCCAGATCGTCAACAAACAGTTGCACTGATGCTATCTCACCAATATGATCACCCCAAAAATGTGTAGACCGTATTGGTATCTATCAGGAACAATAGGATTCCTTGGTAACTGAACTGGAGCCAGCCTTCCTTTCTCCCCCCATGAAAGCCTGTTGGGTTAGTTTTTTCGGTAATTCAAAGAGGTTTGAAACTTGCCATTAGGCATAACATACTGGGCAGCCGAGTAGCTCAAAAGGCACTAAAATTGAAGCATTTCAAAACCATACATATAAGGTGCATCCATTTGTCGCGCGATCTGCTAAAATCTGTGTCCTTTTACAACTGATTCAATACTTTGATGCTAGAAGGTGCGGATTTCTTAACTATCATTATTTTTGAAATTCTGCAATTTTAGTACGTTTAGAGCTGCTGGGTTTCCTACCTAGTAAGTTACAGTACACCTAATGGCAAAACCAATCATTTCTGCAAGTTTCAAAGCCCTATTCTATTACCGAAATAAATTAGAATTTGCATGGACCACTATGATTCTTAGTTTTCGGGTCATAAAACCCATACAAGTTGGAATTTTCGCACCAAACTTGGCAAATATGAAGCATTAATTTTTGCTTGAAATTTGGGTCAAATCGATAAAGAACTGACCACGTTTGAGTGAAGGTAAAAAAAAGCGACTGGGACTGGCGCCAAGCAAGAGCCAGCAAGGTCAAATTTGTGCAGTATGTGCCAGGGACACAGTGCAATATGTGTGCAAAAATCACTGAACTCGGTGCAAAATTGACAAAGATATGCTCTTTACAAGGCAATCTTATGTTGGGCAAATTTTCGACCTGACTACTTTCAAGGCCCAAAAACTCAATTAGACGCCCATTTTTTTCTCGATTTTTTTTGTGCTATCAAAAGCGAATAAATAGCGCTACATTTTTATGAAATAAAATAGCGGTAGTCGCACTTTTAGGGGGGTCAAATTTGGCCCAGAAGGGGTTCGAAAAATATTTTTTCTCTCAAATTCGGCCATGTAGGGTATCGTTTGAAAGAGAACGCTCATGTGATTATAAATATGCAATTCGCCAGTTTATACGTTCACTGGTTCCAGAGTTATAAGCCGAGATCTGAGGTTCGGTCGAAAAATTGACTCTCACAAAAACGACCGAGAAGGTGATAAAACATCTTTTTAGGTTAAATTAGACCAAAATACAAAATTTTAGCCAAATCGGAGAGATAAAGTTGAGATTTGTCCGGAGGTTAAGGAGCAAAAGTCGATTCCTAGAAAAACCGGCTCTTAATAAAGTGGACACATGGCATAAATTATCCTCACTATCGACCGGCGCCGTCCAACTCCCCATCCATGCATCCCGTACAGAAGGTTGGGGTTTGACGAAAACAAACATAAAAAGCAAATAAAGGGCGGTGTTTTTTACCAACACACTATTTATGTACACCACTTACTCTGATGGACTCTCTTACTCTGTAAAGTTTGTCGCCTTCCTCCATGATATTTGTTATAAAACGTATCCTACCATTTTTGGGCAGCTTCATGTCCAGAAACTGAAATCCAGTGGCAGCAATGGGCGGAGCAGAAGGGTCGGTGCTGAAAGAGGACTGCAGAAGACATGCTCCATTCTGTGAGTTGTAACTGATGCTGATGCAGAGTTTGTTCAAGCGGCACTCTCGAGCACATGTCTTCTTATGTTGCAGGGTCAGAGTGACCAAGACTGATGCAGCAGGGGCCTGACGTCCGTCCAGCTTCAAGTCAAAACACGACTTGTTGTGTGCTAGAAAAAACTGCGCTTACGTAGCCATACTCGGAACCATACACAGGGGTCCGGGGTCTCCCACACCCGACTTAGGCCAGACTCCCCGATCGAGGACCCCGAGACGACTTTTCCGACCCCGCTACAATACGATTATTCCAGCAAAGTAATTTTTTTAGCAAATTCTTACAACTTTTGGAATTTCAGACACTAGAATCAGAAAATCGACTGTAAGACAGCACTTTCTAGCTGTATTTGAGCTCAAATAGTGCTTTTTTAGTACCCAAACCCTCCCTCCCATCGGTGGATGACCTGTTACATTTACTGTATGCTCGGAGCTCACTGTTTTTGCGTAGTAATGGAGATCGAATTTAGTACTGACGACAAGTTCTTTCCTACCGTTTCTTACCCTGCAAACCAGTAATACCTGTACTAGCAATGGCGACCAGTAATGCTAGCATTTTGGCCGCAACCAGCGAGAGCTGGACGTAACTATAAATTGAAAGGCAGACCAAGTATAAGCAATGCACTGTAGGTTGCTAGGTAATGCCCTTTGGGATTTTGTCATGTCAGGTTTACTTTCGAGTAATGTATTTCTTCGATAATGTACACAAAGCGCCATCAATGAGCCCCTCGCATGACAGGACCAAATGTTATGACTTTTCGTGCTGGGACCCTAACTGGGAAGACTTGTCATCGGATGTATTTATATGAAACAGAGTGTGGGCTATCGAATGAGATGCATTTTGAATGGTAGTTCGGCCATTAAAGGGCATTTTCCTCTCGAAAACTGAATTTTAGTCGTTTTTCAATGACCATTTTCTGCCAAAAGGAGACTTGATTCAAATTTTGTTCAATCGGATATAAAATCAGCGTAACTTGTTACCTATATAGCACCGGTTTTTCTTTCCGACTTTGGCATGGTCCCCACAAATTTGATTCTTCCTTAACTACTGAAAATTGGCAATTTCATGGATTTTTTTCATGTTGCTCGTTCTTGTGAAAAAAACGACGAATTCGGCGCAAGATGTTCAATCGGTTCCGTGTACAGTAGACTTCAGACTTTCGAATGATATAAGAATTTGCTCTCTGCCCCACAAACGGTGTCGAAGTTTCTGTAACCATTAATTTTTGTCATTTCAGGCTTTTATTGGACCCAACACTTGCAATCATACTTTTTCTCATTACTTCACTAATTTACGCGATTTGTCCCACGCGGCTGATTTGAACAAGAATTTCTCCAATTGTTCATGAAATTAAGTGTGGTTTTTTGCGTAAATAATCGCATCCGGTCATGCTTTTGATGTTATAGCATAAATTTTTGCTTGTAGCGCGAGTTATTTAAATCTGTTGCCCATAACTAAAAATGGTACATACCAAGTGCGCCATACAAAAGTTCTTCGCAGACGGATGTTTTTAGATCACATTTTTCTAATTTTTTTATGGAATCAAGTGCGGTTTTTTGCGTAAATTATCGCATCCGGTCATGTTATAGGCGGTTTTAGCATAATTTTTTTGCTGTAGCGTGAATTTTTTGAAAACCATTTGCCATACCTACATGAAGACACCCAGATACAGTATGTCAAACCCCAGACTAGTGTGAATAAATGCTATGGTGTCAATTAACGGCGTTGTGCGGCGCGCCAAAATGGCTAGGCACATTTTAATAACAAAATTGTTTAAGCACACGTACACAGACAACACTGAAACAGGATTGATGCTCGAATTTTTTGTCACTTTCCTTCCTCCGGAATTGGCCATTTGATAGGGTCTCGCGTGCGGCGGGCCAAAGAGACCTGTCATTCATCTACGTGGTTACGTAGCTCTATTATTACGTTATTTGTCAATCATAAGTTCAGCCAATTAACTTTTCTACTTTTAGCAAAACGTGGGTGTACTGGCTCAAATCTTTATTACTTCAAATGAAATTGTATAAATTATCTGGTTGAGGCTTAGGCTTGGAGATAAGCTCTTACTTAAGGGGAATATTGTGTCCAAAGTTTGTGTAGGCGTGTACTGTACATATACGTACGTATACATTGTAGTGGCGAGCTGGCACATTTTTTTAAAATAATTAGCGAAGCTTTAAGCCGTAATCGTGAACCGTTATTTATGAGCGACATTTGAGCAGATTTCGATAGAGGTTTCGATTTTCAGAGCCATGACTGGTCTGCGGTTAGCGTTAGTTCTAATTCTGGTGGCTCTTTTCTGTCGCATTCACGCAAAGTCCATGACCAAGAATGCAGAGGACCACAACGACCCTAGCCAAATCGACCTGAGAAGTGACGGTACGTCAGCTGATTTCTTTTTAACCCACTCTAAATCCCTCTACTCACTTACATACAACGTACATAGAAGTGTCCCGTGTCTTAAACGATGGAATTGTCAAATAGCTTCCTGATATTTTGTTAAGGAACGAACTACTATGCAATTGGTGAGAAATCTAGGTACGTTCTGGATACGATTTGTTTTTTTCAGAAGCGCAGGCAATTTCTCAGCATTACATCGCATCGACCGTGCGGAAGTTGGAGAAAATTTTGAGACAGGTCAAAGAACGCCAACCTTCGGTGCCGTTTGTGATTCTCTAGATAGCCTCTGCATTACGGTTGATGGTTCTCAGAGGCACTGTATTCTATTTACGTAGACCATGAGGATTTTCTTGGAACAGCTAATAAAAATGACTTATTGGTTAGCTCCTTAAATACTGAAAGAATGCGTGATTCTGGGGAGTGTTTGTGTTATTGAGCTATTGAGAGCGCTTGCGTCTGCGATTGTGTGTGTGTGATTGTGTTGTGTTGTGAGCCAGCAACTGACCAGTAAACTCAACTTTCTTTCATTGGTGCCGAGACCGACGCGAAGAATCGGCGGGGAGGCAAACAGAGACGGAGCAATTCAACTCGTTTCCCCGGCCGTCAGGCACGGAAGAAGCCCAGTCGACGTCCGCAAGGGGGAGTGATGAAGAATTTGATAGTTTTGTGTGAGTGTTTGTAGCATCAAGTTATCGAGTGTGTGTGTGTGTGTGTGTGTGTGTGTGTGTGTGTGTGTGTGTGTGTGTGTGTGTGTGTGTGTGTGTGTGTGTGTGTGTGTGTGTGTGTGTGTGTGTGTGTGTGTGTGTGTGTAGAGGCAAAATCTTAAAAATTCAAATTGCTTGATTGTCTGACCCGGTCGGCCTCTTTGAAAATGAGCCCGCAATCGTCCAAATCTCTAAACGAGCCAGGCTGGCCCCTGCACATCAAGCATAGACAGCGTTCGCTTCGAGAATGGTGTTGAGGTGACACCCACCTGCTTCTTTTCTTTAGGGATCAAATTAGACACTCTTCGGTTCTCATCTCAAAGGATACAATTAGGAAGCCAGGAGGTAGTGCTCTTTTTGCATGCGTCTGAACCGAAGTTTGCCTTCACTGTAGCAACCAGATCAGTTTCCTATAAAGATGTCTGAAAACATATCTGTGTTCGTTATCAGTGAGGAAGCGTTGAAGCAGATGGTTCCCCAGTTTGTCTTGTACTCGTTGGAGGGTCTAGTTATGTGCATTGCCAACATCCCCATTGTGTGCGCCATTCTCTGGTTCCAAAACCTTAGAATCAGGAAGGAGTATTTGTTTGTTGCCGCACTGTCCTTTTCTGATGCAGCTAGTGGACTGGCGTATCTCTGTGCAGGTACTGTATTGCACACCTATTATGGACCAACTGTATGCTGCCTATAGTAGAGTGAGCACGCATGACTCATCCCCTGTCATGACTCATGACTTCACAACTTCGTACTCATTAGATGCACTTTGCCTAGTAAACATATCATTTTTGTTTATTTCATTGCTACTCAAAAAAAAAACTAAAGGTAATTCCAGTTTTTGGTCCCTGTCAAGCTTGCGCATCTTTGCGTGAGCGTTTTCGGGCAAGAACCATTTCAAAAATGAGCAGAAGCATGCATGCGCTAAGAGGTTTTGTCTACGCTGTTTACTACAAACGAACATATCCATTGCGTAACTGTAGACGGCGGAGTTTCTGGCTACAGTAACTGTTTTTTTAACTACCTACTACAAATTACAATGCACGCTGGGCGGTCGAGAGTTCGCTGATCGTGTATGTCAGTTATTTCAGGCACCTGGCGCAGCGTACTTATCTTGACTGGAGTGGGAGGCGACTTGGTCAGTCGCTGGGACTGTCTGCTGACCCCTTGGACGCTTCTCTGGGTCTTTACAGACCACACCTACGGGTTCGTTCTGCTAGTAATAGCTATAGACCGCTTTCTAGCCGTCTTCGCCCCTCTAAGACACTACAAATGGGGGCGGTCCTACGCCTGTCTGCTGATTGGCTTGGCCTATCTCCCAGCTCTGTTGCCCATGTCAGCGGTGGCAGTGCACAACCGCCTGCTTTCCAAAGGGGTACACGACGTGCCGAGGGTCTGTTTCTCAGAATTCGTATACACAACGTCGTACTATGAAATCGTCAACAACGTCTCTGTCTTGGCGATGCTCGGGCATGTGCTCTTCTATTTGGCCATAATGGTGAAAACTAGGAGACAGACTAACCAGGTAAGCCTCAGGTACCCTAGCTATCTCTCAGATTATCTACTACCAGAACACGATAGATCTTTATTCGCAGGTGGCCGCGGGCTCAAGTTTGACTCAACAGCGAGCTCACAAACGACAGCAACGACTCACGCACACGCTAGGAATCAACTGTTTGTTGATTATAGCCTTTCTGATTCTACCCATTCTTATTAAGCAGGTTTTCTATTTGACCGAGGCAGACAAAGACATAGTAGGTATGAGCATCCCCATCTTAGCTAACGTCGGCTCCATAACACCTATTGCTAATGTGTTGGTCCTCTGTAAAAGACACAGAGACATTAGACTGGCTGTGACCAAGTTTGTCACCTGCCAGCCGTTGAGTGTCGTCGCTTTGAGTACTGCTACCCAGCAGAAATAGAACACCAACCCACAATATTTTATTCTGTGTTCACAAGCTCCGTTGTATCAGAAATGTTCTCGTATTGGTGTTGTTCGTAATAATATGGTGTCTGAGTCGCTTGTTCTGTTTTGCGTGAGATAAAATCACTTTCTGCTTCAAATTACTTGGTTGACCTTTTCCATCATGCGCCCAAGGGTCCAAATTAGACTCACCTCAACAGGGCTTGCAAACACACACTAGCCCGTAGTGGTGGTGTCAGATACTTCAAACAACGCAGCGGTCTTTTTCATAAGCGATGAAGCACTTGAAGAAATGCTGCCGCAGTTCGCTCTTTACGCAGCCGAAGGTCTCATCATGTGCATGGTAAACTTACCCATCTTTCTTGCCATTCTTCGCTTTCAAAGTGTGCGTACCCGCAAGGAATACCTGTTGGTGGTTGCCTGGGCTCTGTCCGACGGCCTGGACGGACTGGGCTACTTGACAGCTGGTAAAAGTGAAGATAGGGTCTATCTCAGCTCTAGTGGATGCGGCTACTTCAGGTGCCTGGCGCAGTTGGCTGATCTACAGAGGAGAGGCTGGCAAGTTCGTAAGCCGATGGGACTGTTTGCTTACCCCGTGGACCGTTCTCTGGGTGTTCTACGACCACACTTACGGACCCCTACTGGCTCTGATTGGTCTTGACCGGTGTCTGGCAGTCCATCAGCCCCTCAGGCACTATAAATGGGGCCTGACCTACGCCTACCTACTGTTGGGGCTCGCTTATCTGCCTGGGTTGTTGCCTATGTCTGCTGTGGCTGTGTACAATTTCGTAGAGTTCAGAGCAGTTGAGGATGTGCCTAGAATTTGTTTCTCGGAATTCGTCTACACCGCGACTTACGTACTACAATGTTATCTACATACAAGCTGATCATGATAGCAATGACAATCCATGTTTTGTTCTACTTGGCCATCATAGTCAAGACGACTAAGCAGAACAATCAGGTAATCCAAGATACCGCCAATAGTGCGCTCGCTTCATTTGCTTCTAGTTCTAGTGGAATCAAGAACGGTGAAGTGACCCTGTTTTAGGTAAATACCGGTACAAACCTCGGTCAACAACGAGCTAACAGACGCCAGCGCCGTCTGACCGTCACACTGGGAATCAATTGCTTTCTAATGGTTCTGCTCGAGATACTTCCAGTGGCCGTCAAACAAATAGTCTACCTGAGCCAACTGGACAAAGATCTGGTGGCACTGGTTATCCCTATCCTGGCTAACATCGGTACAGTAACGCCTATAGTGAACGTGCTGGTTCTGTGCAAAAGACACAGAGACATCCGAATGGCTGTGATCAAGTTTCTGACCTGTAAATCGTTTGGTGTGGCGGCTTTGGGTGCTGCTACTAATCACTAAATTTTGGCGCTAGATCGGCGTTGCTTTTATTTTTCAGACAGCGTTAATCACAAAGACGAATGTGTTTGAATTTTTCGTCACTGGCTGATGACTCTCCAGAGAGTGAACTGTTTAACAAAAAAGACCAATATTTTCTGAGGCCCGGCCGATCGTTCAATCATTTCACTCAATTAAACCGAGACATCTAAAGCTGATCGTTCTTCGTAGCCAGTCACTCTACTCTAATTCCAATCTAGTCACGATGGGCCATCACTTTGCCCTCTTCAGCCTCCTCTCCACCTTACTTATTTCCACAACCAACAACAACGGTACAACGCGGTACACACCGGGCAGCCAAGAACTGATTGCAAATTTATTCAAAAACTACGATCCCCTCAGTCCTCCTGTCCGGCCGGGAGACTTTGTTGAGCTGGAACTGGTATTCGCCCTGAAAAAAATAGAGGCAGTGGACCTGAAGCACGAATTGCTCACAACCAGCTTCATCCTGGAGCACATCTGGACCGATTCCCGTTTGACCTGGAACCACCAGCACTACGGCGGCGTCAAGATAATCCAACTGCCTGCCGAACGACTCTGGCTGCCCAGACTCGTGCTGGCCAACGAAATTCTCGGTGCTCGCAAGGCTGTGGTTTGGCCTCAGGCTATGGTGGCTTTCACTGGAAAGGTAAGACTGAGTGATAGTCCATTTAAAAACATTGTAAAAATGTGCAGATCTCTTTACCGCTGACATACCAGCCTAGTACTATGTGCAATATGGACAGCAGATATTTTCCGTTCGACATTCAGCTGTGCTACATAGAGTTTCAAGAGCGCTCGTTCGCACCGATCTTGCTGACCAACAGCAGCACCAAGATTACAGTGTCGCCACAACACAGAGTGACTGGGTTCACACTGAGCAGAGGCTACGGGTACTTGCATGGACTGCACTACCACAACCAGCAACTGAACATTAGCACCATCATTTACTCGGTGCGCTACTTCCTAGAGCTGAAGAGGAACGTGCTCTACCACCTCTACACCACCATCTACCCCACTCTCGTAGTCTCAGCGCTCACAGTGCTGATATTCAGACTGAACCCAGGGTCGGGAGAGAAGGTCAGTCTGGGGGTGAGTGTGATGCTGGTCTTCCAAGTGATGTTGTACTCGATTGGACAGAGTGTGCCGGAGAGTGGCGAGCATGTGCCATTGCTGGCTTTCTATCTCGGATCGGTGATGGCCCTGACCAGCTTGTCGCTTATCATGTCGGTCGCTGTTATCAATGTTCACAACGCGGGAGCGGGGAGAGAGGTTAGTTTTCTGGTGGAGGGAAAGTCAGTCAGTCAGTCAGTCGATCACACAAAAACCTTCGTAGTCACTACTGCTCTGACTGAGCTACAGAATAGAAAATTTCAATTTCATGTTTAGTTCTTATTTTTCGGTTTTGAAAGCCATGATTTTTTTAGTTTTTCAAAATTCAACTGATTGGGGTAGCCAGCCAACTAGAGCTGCGAGTATGAGTAACGTTAATAACTAAAAACTGCTATCTGTCTGATTGAGGTGCCCAACTGGTTGCACAACTTGGTTCTGGTCAGGATTCGCAAATTGCTGGGCATTAACCTACCACACTCTCCGGTCATCAAATTCAATAAGACGGTCGATGACTACAGTAGCGTACCCAGCGGTGACGGGTGGCTTTCCTTTCCCAGTGTACCGTAGGTTGCAAGCAAAATCGGTCAAAAATAAGATCATGCAGTGCTAACTTTTTACGCAATTTAAATTTTAAATAGGTTTAATTTTTTCTCGCCTTAATGATTGAGCAATGGAGTGGCCCAGCCAGGCTGCTTCAGAAATTTACGTCCCCCGCAAAATGCTGGGTACGGTACTGGATGATTTCTCTCCGGAAGGTGGGCACCCGATTCTGACCGACGGTGAAGCGAGGATGATCACCTCTTTGGAAGCAATCAGTGAGCATTTTGACAGTTCAACTCGCAGCGATTACATAGCACAACAGTGGCGCTCTGTGGCTCTGGTAATGGACCGACTGTTCTTCTGGTTGTGTCTGCTCTTCACAACCGTCATCACACTGATTTTCTTGGCTGTCGTGCCTCTGACTGGCCACAATAGGAGAAGTCTGCAATCGGAAGCTGGAGCCATCTACGTTCCTTTGAATGTTTAAAGTATCATCTACGTATTTTACTTTCTAGGTTATCAGCAAGCTTTGCTGTTTGCAGTCAGATAATAAATTTACTTTAGCTTTATTGATAGTGTTTTAAGGGCAAGAAACACAGAAACCGAATATCTAAACAACTACAACAGTGGCGTATTTCCTGGGCACAATCAATTTAGTCTCAAGCAAAGTCCATTTGTCAGTGTCGGGATCGTATTCCTCCACCGTATTTCCAGCGCCTGGACCGGTGTCTCTGCCAACTGCATACAACTTGCGATCGGAGGCCACCAAGCTAAACTCCGCCCGCCAAAGCTTCATACTGGCCACTTTGGTCCACCTGTCTCTCTTAGCGTTGTATTTCTCACAACTGGTTGTGCCTTCCATCGCTTCGGCATGTGTCACACCGCCACAAACGTAGATGTAGCCGTTCAGCAGAGCGCCTGCGTGGAATCCACGTTTTTCTATCATCCTACGAACCGGTACCCAGGTTTCAGTGGCTGGATTGAATCGCTCCACTGTATCGGTTGGAATGTTATCGCCGCCCGGTAAAGTGGACAGTTTCTCGGACACGATGCCTCCGCTAGCGTAGAGCTGGCCGTTCAGAGCTACCAACGGAAAGTAGGTTCTAGGTGTGTTCATACTAGAAGTTGTCTGCCAGATTCCTTGTCCGTTTCTCCGTTCGCAGCTGGTTCTTCCACTCAGACTGCTGGTAAAGCCGCCGCAGGCGTACACTGTGCCGTTGAGAACGGCGGCACCGAAAGCAAAGCGCTTCGTTTTCATGGCAGTGGAGAGTTGCTCTGACTGGCTCTTAGACGTGAAAGTTTCGGTTGATTGTAAGTACGGCACTACGTTGTTGCCGCCTCCCATAACGAGAACTTTGTCTCCTTCAATCACCACACTGGCGTGACCCATGCGGGCTTGCAGTAGGTGGGTGTGTAGAAGAGTGTTGTAGCCAGGATTTTCGGGGAAGTAGTATTCCATGGCTGCCAAGGCTGAAGTGTCGGTTGATTTGTTGTATCCGCCCATCACCAATAAGCGAGTACCGGTCGGGGCTGAAACGGAATTTTAATTTGAAGGTCAGATCTATGCTGTCAATCAGTCGTAAGTTACAGTTGGGCTACCCAGACAGAGGGTGTATGTATGCCTCACATTCTAGCGGAGAAGGCTAGATTTAGATCTAAGTAGTAAACTGTTAAATTTTGCATTGGTTTTTGAAGGCTAGCTTTTCAAAATTCTCTCTGGCTCAATCCCAGACCTATTAAAAACCACCACTGTACACATAAATATCCAATTTCTACACAATTTTAAAGAATGATACGACGACGTACGTAGTACCTGGTAGACTGTGACTGCTGGAGGAAGTTGCCAAAACGGCGAGCAACAGAAACACACTTGCAATCATACTTGCTACAGATGTACGGTCTACAGCGTGTACCAGGAGAAAGTGTTTTCGGTCAGTACCTATTGCAGCTATTTAAACTTTTCCCAACAATGCTGATAACATCCGTAATTGGAAACATGAACCTAACTTTCAGCGTACATATGTGTACACTAGCTTAAACGCTTTGACTTTTTAAGCTTTGACAAAAGTTTACGCAGACACACGTAAGATTTCGTCACACTTACGTAGTTTATGACACATAGCACCAGTGGCGTATCCAGGATTTTCCAAGGGGCGTGTAGAATTTAGTAAGTGTCTGGGGCCTGTTTGATGAAAAACGGTTTCAAATTGTCTCAAATACAAATACACACGCAAGTTACAGACATGCATGGGCCGGATTCTCCAGGGCCCCGGCCGGGTCTTAGCCAGACCGGCCCATACAGGTCTACTTGCGTGTGTATTTGTACTTGTTGCGACGATTTGTAACCGTTTGCAAATTGGTGAAACAGGCCCAAATCAACAAGGACGAGAAAATTTAGCAAAATTAGCTTTCAAAAGCGCGTTTAAAAGGCATTCTCAGCACAAAATTAATAGAAATTACAAGTTTTAGTAGGTTAAGGTGGCCTGGTTGGGCTTCTGCCCGAGTAGGGCAAGAAAAATTTGAAAATTTAGCTTTCAAAACGCAATCTAAAGGCGTTCTGAGCATAAAATAGACAATTTGAGTACGTACATACATAATCAGGGGCGTATCCAGGGGGGTAGGGTGTGTACACCCCCTTTGCGGTGGAGGTAGGAAGAAAAAGTCTGTCAAAAATATAAGAAACTAATTAATTATGTACTAAAACTGTCTATTTTGTGCCCAGAATGCCTTATAAATGCGTTTTTGAAGGCCAAATTTTCAAAATTTTCTCGCCTTGGTCGGGCAGAAGCCCAACCAGGCCATTATAAACTACTAAACTTGTAATTTCCGTTAATTTTAAGCTCGGAATGCGTTTTAAACGCGTTTTTGAAGGCTAATTTTGCTAAATTTTCTTGCCCTGGTTGGGCAGCGGCCCAACCAGGCACTTTCAAAATTTTACACCCCCCTTTCCGAAATCCTGGATACGCAACTGTACATAATACATCAGTTTCTCTTATTTTTTGCAGACATTCTATTCCTACCTCTACCGCAAAGGGGATGTACTGTACCCACCCTACACACCCTGGATACGCCGCTGCGTAGCACCTATGTACATCTAGACTTGGTCGTTTCGTTTTAGTGCGGGTGTCGAGGGTTTTTTGGACTTGATTGTTCCAGGTTTATCCGAGCAAGCTTGAAGTATGTCCCTTGTGAGACTATAAAGAAATAGTGAAATTTGATTGTCGTAATGACTATTGAATTTTTAGATCAAACAGTATGTTTTAGTCGCCAGGGTTTCAAGACAAACAATTTTACTTTTGCTTTATATTCTTGTCGTCCAGCTCTCTCAAGATGCTGCTAATCTCCGCCGCGAAAGGAAACAAAGTACGAGACGATGAAATGGCGCAGAGAAAGCGAAAACTCATACAAAAGAAGAAAGCCGCAGCGGCAAGAAGGTGAAATCACCGGCTTTTGCATAGTTTGTCAAACAAGTTGTGGTAACGTTCAGGAATACATTGGCTCAGATTGACCGAACTGCGATTACCCGTACAACTACGAAACCGAAAACGGATCAATCGTAATTTCTAGTGTTCCTTTGAAAATTGACATCACCCGTGTAGCTTTCGTTTCTTTCTAGAGAGCCAAGAAGGAAACCACCAGAAGATAGCCCACACGTCCTGCTTTCCGATATGATTAAAAACATACAAATTCAACAAAAAGCTACGGAACACTTGAAAATACCGCAGAAAGTACGGGGTCCGTAAAAAACAAACCCGCAATTTTTTTATTGTAGCAACCGCAAATCTCAACCGATTTGAATGAATACTTTATTGAATGAAAGATAAATAAATTATTGAAACATTGCTAAATCAGTATTAAGATATTCTGCTTAGTTTATGAGGTATTTGCCCTCACAGTCAAAACAGTGATTTTGACACCGAATGATAGCGATTCTATATTATTCTGTTGTACTTTGTAATAAAACAGCTTTCACTGAGGACTACTACTAGACTTTACTGGTGTTGTAACCGAGTGTGTGTGTCACCAGTAAAGCCACGTACTACGTTAACCCTCAGCAGTAGGAATCTGATTCATTTTATTAACGGCAACAGAATCCCCCTTTTTAACTGT
The DNA here is from genome assembly GCA_030248155.1 of Sabatieria punctata. Lineage (NCBI taxonomy): Eukaryota > Metazoa > Nematoda > Chromadorea > Araeolaimida > Comesomatidae > Sabatieria > Sabatieria punctata. The sequence continues at coordinate 23,850 of JASANB010007370.1, read as the reverse complement.
CAGAATAACAGTTTTTACTTTGAGGGTAAAGATCCCAGGAACTAAGCAGAGTATCTTCATAAACATTTCAGCAATTTTTCAAAAACTTATCTATCTTTTATTCAAAAAAGATTCACTCAAATCGGTCGAGATTTACGGTTGCTACAGCAAAAATATGCTGGGTTGTTTCTAATCTTCGTCTCACGTTCATTGACAAATAAATTTGAGGGCAAATATCTCAGGATCAAAGGATTGTAAGCAACGTGTCTGCGCCGAATGAGCTGCAACAGTGGTTTGCCCAGCCAAGGCGGGCGGTCCGATTTGGGCTTAACAGTGATTTGCGGCACGTGCTCCTTAACAGCTCCTTCAAAAGCCGCATTCCAGCGGTCAGCAGCTAAGTCAGCAGAGGCCGAAAGTTCAATGACGCCAGACAGATTAGCGCTAACCAGCGCTGCTCTAAGCCCTTCCCAGTCAGCTCTCTTATAGTTCCAGATCATGCACTTGTAGCTGAGATGGTTGGCCGCCGACTAGTAGAACCATCTAAACACAACATTTTAAGATAAAAGTAACAGTTTGAGATTAATTAATCAGACAAAACTAACTTTCTTCTGCCTCGAAGGGACCTGAGACCTGGTTTGGCATGGAGTTTTAGTTGCACTAACAGCACATAGTTGATCAACTTGCGAGGCGACGTCCTGTAGCAGGCGAGCTCGCTCCATTTTAAAATTGGTATCGGTGTATGGGAGGCTGATTTCGTGGCCCAGCTCAGTCAGTTGTCTGATGAGGGCTTTGAGGGTGAGAGAAACCAATTTATCGGTTGGTTTTATCATTTGGTCTGTCTTGACTAGAAGCTTTCGCGCCAACTGCTCGCATTCTTTCAGGTCCATCGCTTGATTCATGCCAACAACTTCGAGACGATCTTTAACATTTGCTGCCGAGCCGGTTGAATTTACGTGGACCAGCAGAAAATTCTTCACCAAATCTTCTGTAGGAGTCGAAATTAAAGTCTGACAATCTGGACAGTGAAACGAGGCTGAAATTAGACAAATCTGACATTAGACCGGACATCGGAAAATATTTCAGTAACGTTTAACGGTATCAGTAACCTTTGGTCTTACCACCAGCCGCAAACCTGTACCTTTTCGATTTTGCCGTCGCAATCTGGAAACACAGTCCCGACAATAAGTGTGTCCGCATGGTAAAGTTCGTGGATCAGTGAACGAATAGAGACAAATAGGACAACAGGGAATGACGGATGAGTCGTTGTTCATGTCTAGACCGGACATTAGACACTCTACTCTGTTTTAGACTGACACAATAGATGCAAGCAGCCCATAGACCGTTGACTTTCGCAAACAGTGCAGTGCAGAATCAGAGATAGTAGAGTTTTAGCTGCTGACGCAACCACGTGTCACAGTCTTTTGTTGAACGCTGCTAGTTTTCTAAACTAATCTAATCGGTAATGCGCAATATCTACTACCAATTCCTGCTACTACGTAACGTATGTATGTACAGGGTGTGCCAAAAAAAAACAACCCAGCAGATTTTTCGCTGTAGCAACAGCAAATCTCAACCGATTTGAATGAATCCTTTTTTAAATGAAAGATAAATAAATTCTTGAAGGACTGATGTAACGTTTATTAATGTACTCTGCTTAGTTCCTGAGATATTTACTCTCAAAATCAAAACTGTGATTTTGGCAGTGAACAAGAGGGAATTTTTTATTTTCCGCTGCACTTCGTAATAAAACGGATTCCTGCTACTGTTGAGGGCTATTGGAGGCTTTACTGGTGACACATAAACTCGGTTCACTTCAACAGTAAAGTGTCATTAGCCCCAGCAGTAGGAATCTGCTTTATTATGAAGTGCAACGGAATCGCTCTTGTTCTTTGCCAAAATCTGTTTCTGATTTTGAGGGCAAATATCTCAAGAACTAAGCAGTGAATCTCAATAAAAATTGCACCAATTTTTGAAGAATTTATCAATCTTTCATTCAAAAAAGGATTCATTCAAATCGGTTAAGATTCATGGTTGCAAAAGTAAACAATCTGCTGGGTTGTGTTTATCACTCTTGTTCACTGCCAAAATCTCTGTTTTGACTTTGAGGGCAAATATCTCAGGAACTAAGCAGGCTATCTTAATAATCGTTACATCAATCTTTCAAGAATTTATTTATCTTTCATTTAAAAAAGGATTCATTCAAATCGGTTGAGATTTGCGGTTGCTACAGCAAAAACTCTGCTGGGTTGTTTTTTTTTGGCACACCCTGTATGTCTTTGCATACTAAGCAAATGACGATAGAGGCACCTGCTTGGCTGGCACGCCGACTTGTTAATGAGAAATTAGACGCAAGTCAAAGTCATACGATTATGTACAAAGCAACAGTTTTTCCTGTTGGTTTGTACTTGTTTCGCACATGCAAAGCCGGAACTACAAAATTTCTATCTCCAGTTGTCAATTCACCTTGGCAAGCTTTTCGGTTTTAGAGGACAGATCAGGTAGTGTTTTGAGCTTTCGTGTTTTAGTTACTATTCCCTCATTATCCCCTTCGAAACGACCGTAAAAATCGCATGTTCCAAAAATCGCGAATTCCTCATGAGTCATCTGCGAATACGTACACGGAAAATCGCAATTTTTCGAGCGGTGAGGAATTCAGTCGGATTCGCAAAAAGTTTTAGTGTTAAGTAAATTCGCTCTATGTTATAGATCTAGGATTCGCAAATATTTTAATAATCGCAGTTTCGCCCATATGCATTGTTACCACGTCTAGCGCAGACCTGCGTAATTCCATTTTCAAATTCTCAATTCGCAAGGACAGTAAATTCACACAGTTTCAAAACCGCATAACGCTTTTTTCCTGCTGGATTCCTAGGGCCTGCGAATTTATAGCTGAATCGCGTTGAATCATGATCAGTGCGAGCAATTTGACAATCACGCAATTCGCTTAACTACTGCAATTGGACTATGGTGTTTTGAGTGTGGTTATTTTATTACCAGCCTTGTATTCAACTTTCTGTGTACCTGAACGTTACTGGCAGTTGTAATTAAATTGGTAAGAATGAATAAAGTTGAGGAAGTTGGAAGGCATGAAATATTTATGGCAGCAAACGGAAGACACAGTAAAAGATGATTGATTGGTAAACTTGGACTACAAAAGAACAGTTTGAAAATCGCGTCGAGCGCTTTCCAAACTGCGGCAAGCCCCTTCAATCCATCTATTAATTCTGGGCTCAAACTCTTCAACGCTGCTGCTGGTTTCATACGAAGAACTGTTGCCGATGCCTCCCATCGCCAACAAACGACCGTCGCAATTCACCATAGCGTGGTGAGCCCGAGCAATCTTCAAGTCAGCAATCCGCTTCCAAATGCCTTCTCTCGGATCCAGTGCTTCGCAAGAGACCATGCAGGGCTTCAATCTGCCGACGTGAGGGGCCTCAATGCCACCAGCGACCACAATCCGGCCTTGAGACACAGCAGCGGCTGCGTGGTGTCGTTTCTTTAGAAGAGACGGCCCGACAGTTTGGAATTGATCGCGGTGAGGATAGTAAATCGAGACGTGAATCGGTTCACCGCCCAGCAAGTACACGTCCTCGTTCAGTTGCACTGCACAATGATGTGCTCTGCCAACAGGTAGGCGGGGCAGCGGCTTCCAGACTCCGTCTGACAACATCTCACTGGACACAGTGTCGAAGACCAGAAGTTTGTCCTGCCTCACAACTACAGTGGGCCAGCTTTTCTGGCCGAGCATGGGAGGCGCGCAACCCAACCACAGCTGCTCGTAAGGATCCAGAATCTGCACCTTACTTCCATTCAGAATGTAGAGGTTTTGGTCAATCAACCCTGCACCGGCGCACCGAACCTGCTGCTTCTTGATGTCACAGTGTAGGGCGTACCCTTCGGAGCCACGCCACTTGTAAACCGTCAAAGCTGGTGAAGCAGGCGAATCGTTGGTTGAACCGCCAACTAATAGAATGCTGTCTCCTCTGGCGGTCTGAAACTGAACGCTGATGAGCTTGAGTCTGATGATCGGTAGGTCGACCCATTTTCTAGTACCGTCCGACACCAAATGGTAGGGTACCTAGGCTAGTGGCACCGTATATGGTGTCGGTACCATAAACGGCGTTAAGTGCCAGACTGTAGTAGGTACCTGGTTCTTCAACTGTTCTTCAGCTGATGCATGAGTCCACCTTGATCTCAGATTGGCGGTCAAATCATCGACGCTGGAAGAGAGCTTCTGCAGTCTGCAGTAGTCTTGTTGGTCACTCAAGTTCTGTTCTATCTTGCTGTTGAGGGTGCAAGCTTGTCTGGCCAGCCTGCTCAGTTTTTGACATGCAGTGGCGTCAAACCACTGGAACTGTTCAATGGCTGACTCTGTCTGCTGCAGTATCTTGTGCAAGAATTTTTCACTCTCCTCCATAGATTCTTTCTCTGCTGCCTTGAGTGATGTCTGGTTTGAGGCAACAGTTGAAGTGGTTAGACCAGGAATTTGATCAAGTACAAAGTTTTTCATCAAGTCCTTTGTTGCGGTAGAGATCAGAGTTCTGCACTCTGGACATTTGAATGCCCCTGAAACGCTTGTGCTCAGCAGAGTGCAATACGTCAGTTCTAACACTTACGTGTGTCATGGCCTTCCCGCAGGCCCTGAATACACGCAAAACAGTAGGTGTGACCGCACTGCAATGTGCGAGGATCATCGAACCTATCTATACAGACAGGACATGTGGGTAGAGCTTCTGAGACCGGATCAGCTACATCTTGATGCTTCTGCTCTGTTGCCTCATTGCCAATGACTGGGACTTGAAACTGCATTGCATTCAGCTCTTCTAGTTGAATGCACAAATCGCTCATTCTCTGTGCTAACTCAATCAGCATTAGCCGCCAGCTTGCGTAAACACTTTCACTTTCGGGCGGCAATGTCTGCAGTAGATCCTTCAGGTGCTCTGCCTGAAGCACCACTGCTACCAATTCTGAACACTCAACAGGGTTGCCAACTTGGTTGTCTTCAGCAGTGCGTCTTGGTTGATCAACCAGTTCTTGCGGTAGTTCGAAATCGAAACTATTCACATCGGATGCAGTTGTAAGCACATATTCAGTTTGAGAACTCTCTTCCGTCAAAACCGGTTGCTCCTGGTCTTCTGTCGTTGCTGATTGGTCAAAACATTGTCTTCGTCCGTTTCGTCTAGGATCCGTTCTTCTTGTGTCTGCCCTGACACAACGGGTTGTTCTTGCAAAGAAGAATGACTGTCAGCTTCTGGGATCTCTTCTTGTTCTGGAGGCAGTGCCTGGTGACTTCTTGAGTCTTGATCGGCCTTTGACACTTGGATCTGGTAGTCCGGTGTCAGTTCCTGAATTTGATCCTCAACATCCTGTGTTGGGTTAGGGAGCAGACTGTCCAGTGACGTCGTCCGGCTGTCCAGTCTCTGGATCTCCTCCTCCGATGTCGTGATAAAGGAGTGATCAGTAGAGCGATGTGAAGAGTAACCGTCCAGAATTGTGCGCAATGCAGAAAATAGATGACCGTGATTGATCTCTTCGGAGATTTGAAGCGAACTCTCAACCAGATAATCTTGCTTCTGGACGGACAGCCTGTCCAAGCGACACACAGCTACTGTCTATCACTGACGCTGTGTTGCCAGGTAAGCACCAAGAACGAGTCGTTTTTTGCTTTTCTGTCTTAAAGAAAATGTTTTAGTTAGTTCTTAATTTACGAATTCCTATCACTACGAATCCGTGTAGATAAAAAATATAGCCCGCAGTCTGTAGAACACAAGTTCCAGATGAGATGAGATTAAACGGCAGATTTTGGATGCCGGACAATTTTAGTAATAGTAATACAGTTGGTGTTTCAGCGATTACCAAACTAACTGACTCAGAGAAAATTAAAGCAAGAAGCGTGACGCTAACGCAATGTTTTACACCGAAAGTCAATAGATAAGCAGTCCACACTACTACGTAAAATTTTACGTGCTCTGCCGTCAAAAGTGGTTACTGCGTAAAGCTTATCAAACAAACAGCGTATACGTCCGTGTCGTTGGGGCCGACTGTGCAACTTTGTTTGTACTGTTTGACTTTTTGTTGAACGTTTGAAATCGTACACCGTACACGTAACAGGGGTATTGGGATGTCTGACCCAACAAGCAACGACTATTGCCCTCCCCCGAACAGGAAAACCACCTCTCCTCCGATTTTTCTGGGATGCCGTGTTCGACCAATTAAACAATTTCATTATTACAAACGAAAATTGTTTACGTTGCCTGTAAAACAGTTGTTGTTATCTGTACAGTATTTGACCCTAGATTAGCTATTTCTACTACTTTGCCTCGAATTTGGGCTCAGATCCTCCGGTCCCTCCCTTTGTAGTGTTGACAGGTCACGGAAATGTTACGTAGGTACATTGTACGTACGCCTACATACTACTACACTGTCTAGTCCAGCCGAACTAATAACTCAAGAAGCACACACAACCAACGACAGCTTCCATCTTTGACTTGCTACATTCACTCAGCAAATAGCATCGTCTGTCTGTTCGACGGAACAGAGATTCCTCTTTATATCTGTCTCTTTCAGCAGTTGTCTGCGATGCATCTGTGGAAGCTACTGGTGTGTGGTCTGACGGTGTTGGTACTGGAGACGAGTGCCGGTCCCAGACTTCGACTGCGCTTTGGAAAACGAGCCCAGAACAAGCGCTGGCTGCCGAGAGAACAAATGGCCGTCTTCAAGCCGATCAACCTGTTCAATGATTGGGTCGAAATAGAGCCGTTGCTAGATCAACCGGAGACCGCTCTGGACGACCACTGGCTGCGAGAGATTGACAAACGCGTCTTTAATAACTACTGGCGATTGAATAGATGAATAACTGTTTGACTCAGAACAGAATCAGAACCGTACCGCTTCTATCATGCAGTGCGGCAGGTCATGTAGTAAGCTAAAAGAAGCTTATAACAGTACTCTTGTTGCAAGTTCGCCAACTCAGTTGCCCAATCCGAACTTAGGTGTACAGTATGCAGCAGAGAAATACAATAAAGTACAGCAGTAGTACTTCACTAGCGCAAAAATAGTTTTACTGCTCAAAACCGTATTTTCCGAAAATTTCGACAAGTGCCTGAACATACATGTAACAGGGGGGGGTCTGTTGGGTCATGCCCCCCACCCGACTTAGGCCAGACCCCCCCCCCGGATGGGGACCCCCCCCCCCCCCGAGACGATTTCACCGACCCCCCCCCTCCGATTTTTCTGGCAAGTAAATTTTCGAGCAAATTTTTGCAATTTTTTACAATTTCACACACAAACATTGGCAAAATCGCCTGCAAAACAGCACTTTTTAGCTGTATTTCAGCCCAAATTAGCGATTTTTGGCAATTTTTAGCCAAAAAATTGCGATTTTTTCGATTTTTGAGCGTTTTTTAGTGCCCACCCCCCTCCCCCAAAATTTTGGCTCAGACCCCCCCCGGCCGGCGCCAGACCCCCCCCCCCCAACCCCCCCTCCCCCCATCGGTGGATGACCTGTTACACGTATGTGCCTGAAGGAAGGATGTAGATGTGCCGAAGTTGATTTCTCTTGCTTAAAAACGCAAAAGGAGGTTTCTAGCATTTTCTGCAGCCGTTTGTTTGCAGCTCATGCAGGACACCCCTCGCTCTTTTCAGAGCCCTTCAATGGGATAGTCCTGCCTACAAACAACCCTCCCCTTGCTGCCATTAGGTGCAACGACAGCGCCCGTTCGATTCTCATTTACCTACTGGCCATCACCGGCTTTCGGCGGTCTCGGTTGGGCTGTACGTCGACTACTTCCAGTCGCTTCGACCGGTTTCGAACCCACAAACAAACCGCTCTCACGAATGCCGGAGCCGCCGTGACATACGGAATAGCGTAAACTACCCATGGCCAAGATACTACCCATGGCATACTTATTTAGATTCTTGTTTTTGTCGCTCCTTGCAACCCCCGTACGTATGTAATGGGTCTATATTCGCTCGGATATACTGTACGTATGTACATAATGAATGACAATTCTATTACTTCGAATCGAACACCCACCAGTACCTTAAGAAGTTTAAAACGACACAGATGTTTTTCGGCTAATATGCCCACTGGCTGAAACAGTATCTGCTTTGAATCTGGCACCCCTTTTAGTAGCCGATATCCAATTTCAAGTGAAATCAATTTGCCATCAGCAAAAACCGACACAACAAACAGAAACCAATTTCCTTGGTTATTCCGATTCCTGTTGCACCCGCATTTATTAGAATTCTGAGCTACACACACGTCGTACATACACACAAAACACAATACAGCAGTGAGGGGAAGATTGATTCAAATTAATCCCTCAATAGCAGGCGGAGGGATGTAATGAGGCATAGTTTTTGCACTACGTATTTCCTCCTCTTGAGGGTTGTACCTGCCATGCAGTCTCCTTCGTTTCCTCACCATTCGGATAAGAAAAAATGCTGCCACACACAGACCGACCAGCAGTACGAGAAGCACAATTACAATTGCGGCCACTTCACCCCCGGAAAGTCCTGAATCGGGGCTGGCCGTGCTGGAAGCTTCTACGGTTGTCTCCGTGGCCGCCATCAATGCACGGTCGAGGCTTTCGGTGCAGTTACAATTGTATTCGTTTAGCTTTAACTTACATAAGACGTCTTGAGGACTGCTGCCTGAAAAAGAAGAAAGAGAATTTTAGAGACAGACCGTAAAAATTGCATCAAGCTAAAATCGATAGACAGCAGGCAGGTGAGCTGAGGTAGCAATTATTCGCGTCTACTGCTAAGTAAACTCCAGCAAAATTCTACCACTCGGGGCCTCGTTAGTATGTAAATATTTGACTACTCGCACATTTTCCAGAGAGAGAGAGAGGGCTAAAACTTACCTAGGCAGTTGATTTCGTAACAATTATCCAAGGTCGCGCATTTGGTGGGCTGCAGTGTGTCTGAATGGAAACAGCTCACTTCGGCCGGATTCAGACTAATAGTTGGGCAGGCAGCAGCAACCATAACGATGCTAGGAGATGCGTCACTGCTACAAAAGGAAATGACTAAACTTTATAAGGGCGTGCGGCTGATTCACCTATCTCCGGCCCACCACAACAGATAAAGGTTAAAGTAAACTTCGTAGCTAGCTGTTCTTTAAACTATTGCCGGTCCTGTCTGTGTACACACTTGCCTAAACCGGACTCGTGCACAATCAAGTCTATTTTGATTGCAAAATCGCCGATCGCAATTAAGTTCGACTTTATAATAGAGAGCGCACCCTATTATAACCAGTGTTTACTAAAAAAATCAACCGACCACATTCCGGTACTCTCGTGCATACATGTAACAAGGGGTCCGGGGTCTGCCGACTAACTGACTTAGGCCAGACCCTCGGGGACACCCCTTTCCCGAGACGATTTTTCTGCAAATTTTTACGATTTTTTTAGAATTGAAGACACTAAAATTGCTAAAATCGGCTGTAAAACAACTGTTTTTAGCTGTATTTGAGCCCAAATTAGCGATTTTAGCCCAAATTGCGGCTATTTTGCGATTTTTGAGCGTTTTTTAGTACTCAATCCCCCTAGAATATGGACTCAGACACCCCCGGCCGGTGCCAGATCCCCTCCCCCATCGGCGGAAGATGACCTGTTACATGTATGCTGTCGTGTGTGGAATAATTGAACTAAAATATCGAGGTATGTGTGTTGTGTAATATTTACTACAGAACGTCCGCTAGTATTTCGGGGTGTAGAATTTTGAAATCAAGAGGAGGCTGAGGGGTTAGCGTAGCGGCGCCTTGGAGCGGTCAGCACAAGAAGTCCTATTTGTGGCTAAAATCATTCTGGGTTATTTTTCTTTAAAATAAGCTATTTTGAGCTTATTATACCGCAATTTCTCGTCAAACTGTTGTTGTGGCTCCAATCAGCTAAATAAAACTGTTAAATATTATCAGTTTACTGCCTTAAATTATGTACGATTAACTCATCCAATCGCGACACTAACTTAAAAGAACAGCCCTATAAAATTGTTCGCCGGTTGCTAAACAAAAAATTATCGCATACTTGTCCTATCAGCACTACCGACCGACTCGAACTTATAAGTGTTGGTTGCAAGCACTGAAAGCGACCATTTGTTTGCAATAAAAACCGGAGTATCATGTCTCATTAGTGAGTGTTTAATTTTCTCAAGTAGAGTAGTGGCCGATCAATAGCGCACACAACTTTTATTATATGGACAAGCACATAGACGGGCAGCCACTGCTACGCACCGCCCCACACACATTCAAACATTATACAACCGACCGAGCCGCATCTGTACAATAGAAATAGGCTATGTCTGTCTCTCCTGCCACTAATACACACTGTAGTAGCGCAGCCAGTTCAAATTTGCCGCCGCCTCTGCCCTAGAGCAGAAGGGCACCGAATTGAAATAGAAAGGAGAGGAAGGAAAAGTAGTGGATTGCAAGTATCACCGGCACTGGTTGTAAAGTCAGTCAAGCCACGTAGTTGTACATGTTACTGTCGTCTTTGTCACGTGACATGTAATCCCGATCTATCAGACTCTCGATGCGCTTCTTCAAATCGGCTGGCTGAAACACTCGCTAGATTTGGTTGGCTGATGCTCAGTAAACTCCGCCTACCACCGGCTCTCAGCCAATCACGATAAATCCGATCCGATCCCCTTGCGCCGATGACGTGTTACATGTATGGCCGGTACCATATATTGTACCACTAGCTTAAGTACCGGTACTTAAGTTAATGGCACCATATATGGTAGCTAGCGGCCATAAATGTAACAGGTCATCTGCCGAAGGGGGAATGGGTTGGGTGGTCTGAGCCCAAGTTCTAAGGTGGGGTTGGGCTGGGCACTAAAAAACGCTCAAAAGTTGCAATAATTGCTAATTTGGACTGAAATACAGCTAAAAAGTGCTGTTTTACAGGCGATTTTTGCAATTTTTGTGTTTGAAATTGCAAAAAATTGAAAAAATTTGCTTAAAAACTAGTCGCTAGAAAAATCTGAGGGGTGTCGAAAAAACCGTTTCGAGGCATACATGGGCCTGGGCGTGAGGGGGTTTACCCCCTCCCCGACCCCCCTCCGGAGGGAGAAGATCTTCGCTTATTTACCCCCTCCCCCGAGATCTCCAAACCCCCTCCGGATTTTTCCTGCCCATGTATGTTTCGAGACGGGTCTATAGTATACGGTACCCCACGTTCGGGGGCTGTGGTGATATGGAACCACGGTACCACAACAGTCCCCGAACGTGACGGTACCATATAAGGAGCCGTTAAGTGCCTGACTGCAACTGCTAGATAAGGAAGAGACGGAAGGGTAGGTATGTAAAGGTAGTAGTTACCTTGGCGGGAAATCTGAGCTGATGAAAGAGTTCGGAGATAAGCAGATTATGGGAGAGCGACTTGCGAGCCTTCATAATTCGCACGATGGCCGCGTCTATCTGGTACTGTCGGTCGGCGAACACCTGCTCTGTAGTGGCCACCTGCTCCTCCTCCTACAACCACTTCTCTTTCACACCACTCACACACAGAGAGCAGAGGAAGTACCGTTTCGCGCATCTGCACCTGACTGATTCTGATGCGAAAGAGGCGGTCGTTGCAGGTGGGGTTGAAGGAGAACCGGTCGCCGTCCTCGATCTCCTTTCCTTTCGGACTCTTCACCACCGGACGGAACTTGCCGCACGCCAGCGACTGCAGCGTTCGACGCAACTCCGCGTCCTCTGAAACTTTCGCACCGCCTAGATTGGCAACTAGACAACGGCTAGTATTTAAAGTTTAAATTCCTAAGGGTGGCTTGGGGGATGGTAAGCCAAAAAGCCCAATTTCTTTAGTAATCAAGGCTTATTTTTTCGCTAAAATAGACTATTCTGAGTTTCTTCGTTTGTTTGCTTGTTTTTGAGTTCTACTGTGTTTTCGGACAGTTCAGGACACCCTGCGCTCTTTTCAGAGCCTTTCAATCGGATAGTCCTGCCTTCAAATAACTCTCCCCTTGCTGCCATTAGGTGCAACGGTAGCGCCGGTTCGGTTGCCATTTACCTACTGGCCATCACCGGCTTTCGGCGCCGCGGTTGAGCTTTACGCAGACTACGTTTCCAAATAGTTGAAAATGCAGATGTTAAGAATAAGAGAAAACCCAAGACAAAGAGACAAAAAGCAATCTAGCACGCCCTTCAATTTCCGGCTACATGCTCCAACCCTCAAACAACAGCTCTCGTGGATGCCGCGGACCCATTTACACCTAGTCTAGGCTATCACAATTTTGTAACAAACTTTCTCCAAAAAATCCTATGGGTAGCGGCGACCTGAGGGGATACCCCATCAGTCCTCTTCGTCCATGTCTGCTGTCAACAGAAAAAACTAAACAGTTAAAACAACTACTAGCGTACGAGTTTCCAGTTAAGGGACGTAGGCAAGGGATGGCATACTGCAACGAGGGGTCCTGCCTGGGGGTCTGCCCCTACCCGAATTAGGCTAGACCCCCGATCGGGGACCCACAGTAGACGATTTTCTCGACCCCTCCGATGTATATTTTTTAGCAACTGTTTGCCATTTTTTAGAATGTCAGACAGTAAAATTGCTAAATCCTCTGTAAAAGAGCACTTTTTAGATGTATTTGAGCCATACATGTAACAGGTCATCCGCCGAAGGGGGAGGGGGTTGGGGGGCCTGGCGTCGGCCGGGGGTCTGAGCCAAAATTTTGGGAGGGGGTTGGGCACAAAAAAACGCTCAAAAATAGAAAAAAATTGCAATTTTGGGCTAAGAATGATAAAAAAATCGCTAATTTGGCTTTAAAGAGGCAGTCAGTCTCATAAATTTATCGCGTTTTACTAACCGATAGGGCTGAGTTATAAAATAGCCTTGAGCTAACTCAGTCCTTCTTCCCTTGTCATTAAGATATGCACTGTAGAGTTTATTGTGATACTGTCCGTACGTACTGTATGTACATTGTCTGGGAAGTGAAATTTCTTTCTTCTTTCTTTCTTCGAAATACAGCTAAAAGGTGCTGTTTTACAGGCGATTTTGGCAATTTTTGTGTCTGAAATGCTAAAAAAATTACTTGTCAGAAAAATCGGAGGGTGGGGGGGGGGGCGGAAAAATCGTCTCGGGAGGGGGGTTCCATTCGGGGGGTTTAGCCTATGTCGGGCGGGGACAGACCCCCTGTTACATGTAGGATTTGAGCCCAAATTAGAATGATTTTTAGTGTCCAACCCCTGCCTTGGAATTTGGGCTCAGACCCCCGGCCGGCGCCAGAGCCCCAACCCCCGTCTCCCCTTCGGCGGATGATCTCTTCTGTTACATGTATGAGGGATGGCACAAAAAAGAAAATCTACTAAACTGCCATAGTAGTTTCAGCCCGCTGAATACAGCATTCTTTGCATACATGGGTCCCGGGGGTAAGGGGGGTTTACACCCTCCCATCGCTGGCCAATACCACCCCCTCGGCCGGCCATACCCCCCTCCTCGACCCCCTCCCGGAGGGAGAAAATTTTCGCTTATTTAAGGCAAAATAGGCATTTTTTGGAATTTTTTCCGGGGACCCCCCGCCGTGGTCTCTAGACACCCTCCGGATTTTTCCGGCCCATGTATGATTCTTTGCACCTACACACCGAATCGAAACTTTAATTAAAAATTGATTTTTTTACAGAGACGTCGTTAAAAACTAGAATTCTAGTTGCTAGTTACATACGGCCGCGGGTTTACCCCTCCCCAAACGAGGACACTTCCCTCGTATGTCCATACGATGGCCGAAAATTTTGGCGACCTTTTTGGAAAATTGTCCTACCCCCCTCGGTGACAAGTTGATATCCCTCGACTGTTTCCGGCCCATGTACAACGTAGAAGAACAAAGTTCACAGACTGACCCACAAGATAGGTGCAAGAAGAGGTAAAGAAAGAGAAAAGCAAACCAATATTAGTGGTTGTCTTGATTTCATCGAAACTCCACTCATCTCTGTCGTTGAAAAGCAACAACACCACCGTCTGATACAGAGACACTTGTAGCTCCTTCACTACCTACAACACCTTACTCTACTTCACATGCATAACACAACTGCCATACATGTAACTAACAGCTCATCCGCCAAAGGGGGTCTCACTCAGCCCAAATTCTAGGGGAGTGGAATTGGTTCCTAAAAACACTCAAAATAGCAAAAAAATCGCTAGGTTGGGCTCAAATACAAGTAAAGAGCTTTACAGGCGATTTTAGTAATTGTAGTGTCAAAAATTCTAAAAAAATCGTAAAAATTTACTCGTCAGAAATGGAATTACCTGGTCAGGTGGGTGCAGACCCCCTGTTACATGTATGCAACTACACGTACATGTAGGTCCGAGCCGAGAAGGGGTGGGGTTTCCCCCAGGTGGTGTGCAGGGGAGGCTTCCCAAAGGGCAAGGGGTACAAAATCATAAATTCACCAAAACGTCTCGAAGTGCCTTATTGACACGATTACACTTTATTTAACAGCATAAGGCAAAATTCGCAAGATTTTAAGCACCCAAATGTAGTTTACGTGCTAAAAACCGATAAAATAAGGCAAAAAGCAATGGGAACTTTAACAAAGCCAAGAGCCTTGCCTACAAAAAATAATTAAATGGAAATTCCTCCTTTCCAATTTCCTCCGTACTCTAGTTAATAGAACGTGCTAAAGGAGCAACGACGAAACATAACCGGGACGGGTTGACGTACCGACGGCTTGAAGCGCGCTCGCAATAGACAGTGACCGAGACTGGGCTGCCACTGGAGTCTGCGACCGCTGTGCTTGCCCAGGTAGAACTTCTTGAAGACTTCTTGGTACTCTACCATCTACAACACTCCTCTCTCACTCACCACCACTTGCTACAGCGCCATTGAACTGTCACTGAACTGTCTCAGCAAAAAATTAGAGTGACTACTGACTCAGTCATAGATAAGTCAGAAAAAAGCAAGTCATCACTGACAGAGAAAGGGAATATTTGTCGGTCTGACCGGTATACCTGAGGAGGCATGTTAATGTCCATGGGAGTGTAGGTGGGCCATTGACCCATGGTCAGAATGTTGACCGTCAAGTCTATGTTGGGCCAACTCAGTTCGGCGTCCAAGTTGTGCAAATACTGAAAGTGCCGAGTTAAATTAGGAGACTAATAAAGTCAGCTCACCTGTTTAAAGGCCAGGTTTAACTCTTTGGACAGCTCCATATCCTTGAACATTCCCTCCAACTTGCCCGTAAATCCGCCGCCGCATTCTAAACTACCATCGCTCAGTAAGTAGCGATCGACCGGAGTTCCTGTTCCGGTGCTGACGGGTGCCGGAACCGGAACTCTTTGAATTTCCGCTCTTTTTGGAAGCAAACCTGCTATTTTCCATGCAATAACGCTAAACACTATTAATAAATCACCAAAAAAACTTTGTTTTAGGCAAAAACTAAATCAATGTTTTTGGAACTTAGTATGTAAAAAGTACTTGGACATGTAAAAGAGTAATGTTTCATGGCAGTTCTATTTAGCAAAGCACCCTGTAACCATACATGTAACAGGTCATCCGCCGATGGGGGGAGGGGGGATGGGTGGTCTGGCGCCGGCCGGGGGGGGTGGCCAAATTTTTGGGGGGGGGGGATGCACTAAAAAACGCTCAAAAATCGAAAAAAATCGCAATTTTTTGGCTAAAAATTGCCAAAAATCGCTAATTTGGGCTGAAATACAGCTAAAAAGTGCTGTTTTGCATGCGATTTTGGCAATTTTTGTGTGTGAAATTGTAAAAAATTGCTCGAAAATTTACTTGCCAGAAAAATCGGAGGGGGGGGGGTCGGTGAAATCGTCTCGGGGGGGGGGGGCATGCCTAAGTCGGGTGGGTGGCAGACCCCCAGACCACCCTGTTATACGTATGCCTGTAACTGTCTTCTGCAGTATTCAGCTAGAATTTTTAGTTCCGGGAGCAATTTCGAATTTTTAGCCTCCACTGAAGAAAAGTCCGGTCCGGTTCGGGTCGATCGCTATCAGTAAGATCAAGAACTCAACTATAATTTAACCAATTTCATTCAAGATTTCCAAACTTGCTGTTTTCTGTTTGTGAGTAAAGAAGTGGTTGACATTTTTAAATCGAGTAATTTTTATGATCAAAAAGAAAGAAGCTAGTAAAGTGGAGAGCACCTTGTTTCAACTTGGAGAGCATCGACTTTTCTGCGTCAACCGACGCACTACGGCCCAGGAGCAGTCGCTTGGCCAAATCCTTCTTGTAGAACGCCTCGAACACGTCTTTACCTAAACACACACCACTTACACAGATGCACTTTCTCCAAAACTTTTTGTTGCCTGCCTGCCTGCCTACAGATTCCGAAAACACAGCATAACGGTTCGGACATAAGACTGTCAGTTTCCTCGTAAGGGTGGTGAGTGTACCTTGAATAAAGCGAAACAGCACAATCACTTGATCCATCAGCTTTTCCAGCTCCTCCTCTGTGGCTTCCTTGTTACCAGAACGCAGTTTGGCGTCCATGAATTTAGCTGAAACACAGAACCAACTAATCATCTGAGCACTGCTCTGCTACCAACTATACAAAAGCCACCGGTCTCAGCAAAAAATTAGAGTGACAACAGATCTTAACATCACTGCAGTTATAATCAGAGGCAAATAAACATCACTGACGCATAGACAAACGAACACAGCAAGTCAGGGTTCGTGTCACTTGGGCCATCCCAAATCCCTGACAAAAACCAAAAAATCCCCTGACATTTTCAAAAATTCTTTCCAACAACCTGAAACTGCAAAAACTGGTGCTATGCACGTGCACACGTATTTTACCACCTAACCAGTTCGAGAAAATTTTGCAATTTTAGTCTTCAAAAACGTTTTTGAAAAGCATTCTGCAAAAATTGCCACTAGCCTTTGCTCCTTCTACAACCTACCTGAATTTTTAAATATTTATAAAATAGCTATTATATGGCTAACTCAATGCCTTTTCCTTGACTTATATTGCACGTTACTTTGTACTTCCCTTGTTACACGTGTATGTCTGGGAATAAAGTTTACTTACTTACTTACCTACCTACCAAATGCATACTATTATGGAGTGACTCCCAAAATTTCCCCCAACAAGACCCAAAATCCCCTGATATCCCTGACCGGCACGAACCCTGGCAGGCAAGTGAGTAAGAAAGAAGCACCAATAAGCTCGGCGGGTTTGTTGGGTCTGGTGTTGATGAAGTAGTCGTGGGCGTCTCTCTCTGCCTGCACGTACTTCTCGTTGTTCTGGAAACAGTCGGCCACGATCAGATCCAGTCGGTCTTTGAAGTCCATCAGCTCCTGCACCAGAGACTTGTCTCGCTCCGGATTCATCACCATCGCCTTGCCCACCTTCTAAAACTCTTTCTGCTTCTCTCGGCACTTTTACTAAGCTATCTCTGCCTAAACTTCCTCCAACCCGCCGACACGCCCAACTATTAGCCTCGGTTTTAGGCTTAGGGCCCAGATTTTTAGGAAGTCTCCGTCATGCGGCAGATAATTGAAGGATATTTACGCGCAAGTGAGTTGTCGAAAATCTATTGGAAGACTCGAAAAAGGGCCAGGCACCCTTTTTAGCCAACACGGTAAGACAAGACGAAGTTGAAAAAGGCATTAGAAAGGTGATTCTGAAAACTAAATTATCAGTCTTAGTGTCTGACTTTCGGGATTTTCTCATTTTTAGTATTCTTGTTAGCACCGCCCAAAGTGCACCGCAGCTACTCTGGTAAGCGACAGTTAATAGAAATCTCCGAACCTTTATGTAGTTGGCGAAGGCTGTCCTCAGATGAGTCTGCCCGTCCTTGACCCGTGAAAACAAATCGTACATGAGACGCAGTTCCTCTGCACGATTCTCTTCTAATAGAATATCGGCGCCTGAAACATAACAGATCTACACTCCCTCAGATTTGAACCTAAGAGAAATAAAAAATTATACGCACCACATGCATACATGGGCCGGAAAAAGGGTTGGGGTAGTCACAATCCGAAAATTTGGGGGTGGGCCTGCCGGTTTGGGGGGTCGCGGCGATTTGGTGGGTGGGTGGGGTCGTTTGGGGGAGTCGAGCCCAAGTTGGAGGGCAACCCCCAGACCCCCCGGCCCATGTATGACCACATGGCACCAGTGTGAGGCATTTTAATACTGACCAGCAGACCTAATACAGTCTGGCACATAACGCCGTTTATGCTACGTTCGCGGGCTGTGGTGATACAATATACGGTACCACTACCATATGCTGCGAAATCTGAACGTAGTGGTACCATGGTGCCGGTACAGGTACCAATGCCAAGGTAGGGGTACCATATGGTGCCAACGTGGGGTACCATATGGTGCCAGTACCATAAACGGCGTCAATTGCCTGAGTGTAATAAGTTAAGGAGACCTTTGTCCAGCAAAGTGGGCACGTGTTCAGCGATGAGATGCAGCTCGACTGAGGTAATCAGGGCTTTCCTGGTTGTGTAGTCCAGGTAATAGATCAACCGGTCGTGTTCCTCCTGCAGCCGCTTCTCCACGTGGCACAGATAGGTCGGCACCTACCACAACACATTTATTTTATTTCAATCCCTAACTTAGACTGAGCCACTTACGTCGCGGTCCTGCACCAGCTGAACGCCCTCTGCCTTATAAAGCGAGTCGGTCTGGTCCAAGAACTTGCGCTCGAACACCTGCTGGTAGATCTGAAACTTATCTTCCTATACACCACTTAACACTCTGCTGATGTGACAACAAACAACTTCCATCCAGTCATACAGATCTTTGAGTGGAAGGAGACAACGTGTAAATGTATCAGATAACTGCAGATTCATGCATGTAACAGAGGGTCTTGGGGAGGGGGGCTGCTTCCACCCGACCCCCCGGATGGCCCCTCCGCCGAGACGATTTTTTCGACCCTCCTTCGATTTTTCTGGCAACGAATTATTTGAGCAAATTTTTTTCTACAATTTTCAGAAACAAAAGTTGTCAAAATCGCCTGTAAAACAGCACTTTTCAGCTGTATTTGAGCCAAAATTTGTGGTTTTTAACGATTTTTAACCGAAAAGTTGGACCTTTTAGCGTTTTTAGTGCCCAACCCCTTCCCTAGAATTTGGACTCAGACCCACCCGCAAACCCCTCTCTCTCCCGGTACGCTACTATTAGGCGAGGCCGATTAGGCGATGCCGATTAGGCGACGCCGATTAGGCGATGGTACTATTAGGCGACAAAAAACATTAATAGATAATAATAGTACAACTCGTTAACTTATAGCTAACGAAGCCACCTGTCCTGACTGTTTCTAACTCAGATCCTGGCACTTGCCCCTATTCCCCAGCTTGCGTCGAGCACGCGAGCGGCCGTCGGGTCGGCCACATATTTTTTGGGTTGCTATGTTCATTAACGCACTTCGGATGCACGACGCACCAATAACTTTGCGGAAGCAGCTCACAGAGTTTCGCAGCGAGAATTTGATGCGGCGCGTCCATCCATCTGGCGCTTTATAAATGTTCTGCGACATGCATACATGGGCCGGAAAAATGGGTTGGGGTAGTCAAAATCCGAAAATTTGAGGGTGGGCCTGCCGGTTTGGGGGAGGGCCGCGGCGATTTTTAGTGTGTGGGGTGAGGAACAACAGTCGGCTTCAGGTTGGTGGGTGGGGTCGTTTTGGAGGTAGAGAGCCCAAGTTGAGGTGTGGGCAACCCCCCAGACCCCATGCGGTCCATGTATGGCGACATGTGCAGAAATGTTTTCTGCTCTACTAATGAGTGCTCAGTGAGTTGGAATTTATCCATCCATGATGTTGCACTTATTTTTTAAATTAGTCCTTGAAATTGCTTTTATTTTGTCAAATTTTGTTTTAATTGCTGTTGTGCTGTTTGCATTGTTGTACTATGTTTTAGTGGTAACCTATGTTGCCATACGGACTTATAGAAAAAAATTATTTCTGTCGCCTAATAGTACCGTCGCCTAATAGTACCGCTAAATCGCCTAATCGGCGTCGCCTAATCGGCATCGCCTAATCGGCATCGCCTAATAGTCCTGCTTCGTCTCTCTCCAGCGGATGAACTGTTACATGTATCAGCATATTATTAGCTATTCAGACAAGCACCTCTCCCGATGCGCGGAGACCAGTTTTCAAACTCCTGCCGATTTTTAGTGGCCCATTTTCGCCCATTTTTTTAAAATGTTTTACAATTTCATTAGATGTGAAACACGCCTGCAAAACATTACTTAGCCTATTTTTACAGAGTATTAGTCCAAGTTTCCATTTTTTGCGATTTATAGTGCTCTGTACCCTTAATTTACCCTTTCACTCCCCCACCTCCTTCGGCGGATGACCTGTTACATGGTAGGGTACCATCACATCTTATGTAGTGGTTAGGCTTTAAAAACCTTATTTTCTAAGTCAGAAAATAGATTTTGAAGCGCAGTAGCCGCTGTGTAAGCAATGCTGCTGCAGGTATAAAATCGACTTTCTCTCATGTTCTAACACTACTTGAACCGAAGTATCAACTTTTGGATTTAAAGTTACTTCTGATGTATCGCCTACATGCTCAATTCCATGCAAGCAAAAAAAACTTTTTTATAACTCAACCCCAACGTTCGGAGCGGTTACCATTATATGGCGCTAGGCGTGCGAGTGTTGTAGAAGAATGAAGAGAGAGAGAGAGAGTCACCTGTAGACTGGAGAGCATTCTGAGCAAGCTCTTGAGGAGTCCTCGATCCACGTGCTCGCCGTGTCTTTCCTTCCTAATCAGCGCCAACAAACCGTCGACCGTTCTCGATTGCACAGTGCACTCGTTTAGTACTATGGTGCGGAACAGCTCCAGACCCAGGTCCCTTAACAAACCACACCACTCTGCTTATCATACAACCTGTACGGGAACACCTCACCAAATCGATAAAACACTGGAGTTCTGTAGCACGTAGGTGCGGTCCAGATACAAAAATATACTACGAATCATCACCTAAATACACACACCTTTGTTATCATACACGTAACAGGCATACATGGGCCGGAAAAATCCGGAGGGGGGTAGAGGGGGGTTGAGACCTCTGGGGGGGGGGGTACCCCCCCGGAAAAAGGCCAAAAAACGCCTATTTTGCCTTAAATAAGCGAAATTTTCCTCCCTCCGGGAGGGGGGTGGGTGGTGGGGGAGGGGGGTATGGCCGACCGAGGGGGAGGGGTATACCCCCTTACCCCCCCGGCCCATGTATGGTAACAGGGGGTCTGGGAGTCTGCCCCCACACGACTTAGGCTAGACCCCGAGACGATTTTCCCGACCCCCCATTCGATTTTTCTGGCAAGAAAGTTTTTGAGCAAATTTTTGCGATTTTTTACAATTTCTGACACAAAAATTCCCAAATTGGCCTGCAAAACAGGCACTTTTTAGCTGTATTTCAGCCCAAATCAGCGATTTTTTCGATTTTTGAGCGTTTTTTAGTGCCCAACGCCCCTCCCAAAATTTTGGGCCAGACCCAGGCGCAAAGGCGTTGCGGGTGGCCCTGACACCGCCTGGGTCGGTTTTTGCGAGAGGAGTGCTCAAGCATTCTGCGAAAAATAGTACAAAATTGCGTCACAGAAAGACAGGAAAGGGTAGAAAAATCGCCTCGAGAGGGTGCCACGCACACATGGGCAAAGGGGCTCTGAGGGGGTTGACCCCCCTCAGGCTATGCCTACCTCCCTCAGCCGGCCGCTACCCCCAGGAATTTTTTGGAAGAATTTTGTATAGAAAATTTTGATAAAAGTATGTATGGACTAGGTGTAAATGAGCTCGGAATAGCTTATTTTAACTTATTTTAATGAAAAATAAACCAAAAAACCTTGATTTTAGCCAAAAATCGGACTTTTGGCTTACCCCCCTCAGCCGAAATGCTAGCCCATGTCTGGTTCCACGGATGACCATAGTCGGTGGAGGGCAGACTAACCTATTCCAGGTTTCTTAGGTACTTGGTGTTCACCGATGTTCGCTTTTCAAAAAGACCTAGGGCTGATTTCGAAAGAGTTATACAAGTAAGCGGAAAATATTAATAGAACTATGTTGCCCCGCAATTATACACTGGAGACATACAGTACATGTAACAGGGGGGTCTGCCTTAGGCCAGATCCCCCCCCGGATAGGGACCCCCCGAGACGATTTCGCCGACCCCCCCCCTCCGATTTTTCTGGCAAGTAAATTTTTGAGCAAATTTTCACAAATTTTTACAATTTCAGACACAAAAATTGCCAAAATCGCCTGCAAAACAGCACTTTTTAGCTGAATTTCAGCCCAAATTAGCGATTTTTGAGCGTTTTTTAATGCCCAACCCCCTCCCAAAATGTTGCCTCAGACCCCCGGCCGGCGCCAGACCCCCAACCCCCTTTCGGCGGATGACCTGTTACATGTATGACTGGAGAGAAAGTGTAAAATGAAGCTAGCAAAAGCAGTGGAGGTTGATAGAAGGAAGGGTGTAAGAGAGAGAGAGATACCATCTGTCGGCAGTGAGCCTGCCAGCACAAGTCCATCTGTTTGAGGAAGGAGGAGTCGGTCTGGTTGGAGAACATGAGAGCTGTGTCTTCGGCCGCCACTGCCAGCAGATTGGGCAGCTGCCGTTGCACGTGACTCTCGCACAGCCCTTTCAGCTTGTCGTATATCACCGTCGACTGCTTGTGAGCACACAGATTTTCCACAGCCTACACACACACCACACAGTTAATCAACCTTTTCTGGTCTATCCTATTTTGCGATAAAAAGAGAGTTGGTGGACTTGATGATCTGCCTAGAGAAAGTTTCTTTGAATTTGTGCAAACCACTCAAACTGTTCTTGAAAAGGTCAAATTTTATCTAAGGAAGAACTTTTTCTCAAATCGAGTTGTTCAGTGTTGGAATGAGTTAGCATCTGAAATTATTGAAGCGAATACAGTCTCTCTATTTAAGCCAAGGCTTCTCTAGCACACCACCTCAGTAAGTTCTTTAGGGGTTGGGCAGTAGCCGGACAAACGGCCGTGTCCGCCCGAGAACTCTGAATGATTTGTTTGTGTTTGAACGAATAAACTAACTAAAAGACTGTACTTTGCTCTTTTACGGCAAAATTCAAGGTGCTTCTCTAAAAAAAATGCTGATGAGTGGGAGTAGGTTTGATTGGGGAAGCTTAGAGTGTGTAGGATGCCCCAGTTGTGCAGTGGCCAAGAAGTACCTGGTAGAGTTCTTCTAGACTAGTAGCAACCGGTTGTTGTTTCTGGATGGCTTCCACCGCTTCCTTCAGTTTCACCCACGACTTGTCCACGTAATCCTGCGGCAGTTTTGGAGTGGCTGAAACACCTCTCTCACTCAATGTACTCTGTTGCGTCAAGCTTCAGAAGTAAGACATGAAACTAAACTTAATAATTGAACAAATCAGCCAAAGAGCACCAATTACGAGAGATAATAAGTACAGGGTTCATGCGGCTTTTGTATAGCAAAATTCCCTGACCTTTCCCTGACTTTTCCATGACCAAAGTCAAAATTCCCTGACTAACCAGGGTGAGGAAACTGCAACCAATCTGAGAAAATTTTAAAAAATTACCTTTGCAAAACGCATTTAAACGGTATTCAGAGAGTAAATTTCCGGTTTAAGTAGTAGCACATACATTCAGAAGATCGATCTTAAAAAGGGTGTTGTGAAAAGTTCTGACACGACCATTTGGCGGCGAGATGTTTCTGAGGCTATCAAATTTTTCCCTGACCATACACCAAAATCCCTGACTTTTCTATGACTCCCTAACTTTCCAGGTCCTGCACGAACCCTGAAGTAGAGTTAGTCCAAAAATGCAATTCTAACATCAATAACAGCAAAAATTTCAAGATTTTTCATCGAAAAACTCAAAATTCAATCTATAAAACAATACAGCATACCGAAAAATACAATATAAACCTGTTTAATGTCATGTCTCGTTAATCCGTCCAAGTTGGGACCGGCCAGGG